>JAAAKG020136344.1:0-13231 GCA_010014905.2 Druon quercuslanigerum
TAAAAACTACTCTGAAATCGCAAAAAATGATATGAAAAAAGGTGGGAATACGGTATTCCCACCATGCCGCAAAGGGTCTTAAACGGCCTATTACATAAAATAAAAGATTTAATTTCTATTAGATAGAAAAATAGTTAGTGAAGTGGATGGAATGTTTTTTCAAATGCTTTTGCGAGACATCCTTGAAGGATGTTAGAGATCAATAAACTTGAAAGTTGATGTCTTTGATTCTATTTGACTTCGGCCCTCATGTCTGGAAAGAAGAGACTTTAGTCCACTAATAGGATAAGAGCAGCTTTAGAAAATCGATTAGTAAACATTAGTATGAAATATTAATCCTTGACTCTTTGCTTTCCCGTTCCTTCCCCGCTTACATGTTATCCTCCACTTATCCTCGCTCCTGTCATTCTCGTCCTCCTTATCCACCTCCTCGTTTATTTCCGAGGCGTGTTTCAATGCATGCACGGAGTAAATTTATTGGTCAAAGATTCCGCAAATTTTACGTATAGCTGGGATATAGTATACACATGTAATGTAGTGGTATTGATGAAAGTTGAAAAAAAACTAAATTTACTAGACGAACACTCGAAACCTAATCGCCAAGCTCTAAGTCAAGTGCGTTGCAACTAGACTAGCAATGGTAAAATACCCAACATTTTTAACACTGTAGTTTATTTTTTCCACTCACCAATAATCCTGTAAATAGAACAAAAAAGTATGGTCATCACTATGAACCAAGTGTTCCAGTCATGGTGATTGTTCACAGTTGCCACGCCGAGGAACATGAATATAATCGTTTCCGAACTGCTGGAGAGCATCTTCATTGTGTATTTTACAGTAGTGTGGGACTTGTGCGATATGTTGGCCTCGACGTAGTTTTTCATGGTGATACCGCAGAATGTGATACTGCAATGAGAAATCATTATGGTAATGGGAATCGTAGGGCAATTGATTGATAATTGAACTGGGAAAAAGACTGAATGATTAGGATAATAAAAACTGGTACTCTATCAGCCGCGATTTTCTAAGAATATTTTATAAATCGTGAATCCATAACCTTCGATTTTACCTACTTTCTAATAGAGTATTTTCAAAATTGGATACTTGCTACATGAAGGTACAAATTTTTTAAAATATGTTCCGCAAGCCCCATGAAGCTTTTTTAGGACTAACCTTACGGAAAAATCCGCAACGTAAATTATATTCAGGATGGTCAATATTATCTGCGTTGAATTGAACCTAGATATTTTTCTCCACACTTAACCATGAATACGAAACAAAAATTATCTTTCAAATTTCAACCCTAAAGTCTGTTTTATAGGATCCCAAAAAAAGCAATAAGTAAAAAATGGATTTCTGCGAGTTTTTGGCGCTTATTATTGCTTTCGCTTGGTTTCATTTAGCCAAAATTGATTCAAAGACATAAAATATGTCTTTCTACTGATAATTAGATGTTTGCATTTTTTTAAACAATTGATTATGGTTTATAGTACTTTTTTCTTAGACTAGAGTTCAAATTTTCAGTTAAAGCGAGGAAATACTTATATAGAGTTTAAACAAAATTGTTAAAACATTGTTGTTGTTTTTTAAAACTTTCAACTTTTTGCTTCCTTTTCAGTTAAAGATAGGTAAGTGAGTAATGCGATTTAACAACAATAATTTATCAAATAAATAATTATTTTTTAAAATTATCTTCTTCTATAGTATTGCTAGATAGTTATGTTTTTTGTTGTTGAAATTTTTAACTAACTGTCCACTTCTCACTTAGTGACGTAATAATTACTGCAAGTAAACAAAAATTTGTTAAACAATTTATGATTGTTTGTAAGTATCTTCTCTTAGTAAAATATTAATAAGTTGCGGGTTTTCTGACATATCAATGTTTTAAATATTTTTCTATTTTTTTCTTAAATAAGTATTTTTAGTAAGAGGAGTCAAGCTTTTCTTATTTTATAGCTATGAAAAAATTATAAATGAACATCAAAAAGAATCAACTTTTAAATATTTTTTCATTTTTTTCTTAAATAAGTATTTTTAGTAGGAAGGGTGTCGAAGTGTCAGTCACCTTTTTAAATGAAATTCGCTATGTTGTGGAGGGCAAAAAAATGAGACCCGTATATTGCCTTTTCTTCTGAAAGACTCTTTAAATGGGTAAAAAGCATCCGTCAATTTCATCCTTAAGAACATTTTGTTCCAGATGTATGTGATTCTATGCCATTTTTTTTAACCAATGGGAGATTGTTTATTAGCGAACACCGATATTATGTACACATGTACATCATTTCGGCCCTCAGAAGTTGCATAACTTATTTTTTATAAGGGTAAAAATGATTTTATATCGAATTTTTTCTCTGCAAAAATTATGAAAATAATCAAATATTTATAAAAATTATTTTATCCTACAAGTAAGCAAATTTCAAAATTAAAATGTTTTTGGGGTTTTCTCAATGGGACATTTTAAGAGGGTAAACTACTCTTTATTAGTATTGATCATTTTACTTAAAAAAATTATTTGTATAAAAATATAGCGGTTATTCCATTTTTGGTGTTAAACTACCCCTACATGATGTGTTCATACGTAGCAACGATAAAAATAAGAGATATGTATACTTTTTACTTGTGCAAAAACTTTTTAAAGGTAATAAGCAGATAAGAAATTCACTCTTTAGAAGTTCTTCCAGAATTTCTCTTTTTTTTAAATAAAATGATTTGTATAAGTATTTAATGTATTTTAGAATTTAAAAAAAAACACTTTCTTAACTTGATAAAAAATGGGATGCGGCCCCTAGAGTTTGAAATTTTGTGCATAACAAAAGAGAAATTCTGAAAAAAAACTTTTGAAAGGTGAATTTTCGGTGGTGCTTCTTTAAGATATCTTTCCGCAGATAAAAAATTATACATATCTTCTACTTTTCTGTACTTTACAATGAAGCATAGTTTCATTGGCATCGATTACTGACAATCTTATCTGATTCCACATGAACACATTATGATGCGGTAGTTTCGATCCCAAAATGCGATAACCGCTATATTTGCTTTTTTGTACTGAAATATAACAAGTTTCATTATTTAACACATGTAAATATACTGAATTTAGTTTCACGTGCAAACAATTTATCGGAAAAGTAAAAAATATTAGTAAGGGGCAGGTGACCCTCTTGAGATGTACATTTGTCAAAACTCCTAAAGCGCGTCATTTAGAATTTGATTTTTTTTAGAATCAAATTATGTTTGTAAATAATTTTTTAAAATATTTTTGCAGAGCTGAAATAAAAAGACAAACATTATTACCCTTAAACAAAATGAGTAATGCGATAGAAGGATAAAGAGATCGATAATAAACAATCTCCAATTGATTTCAAAAACAAAATTTGCATCGAAACAGATATCTTGAACAAACTTTTTTTGCGGTTGAAATTTAGTAGTGCTTTGCGCCCCTTTAAAATGTTTTCCAACAGAAAAGCGAAGTTTCATTGAAAACGGTGACTGACTAACATTTAGAGTAATGTTAGAAAGTGACGTTTTTTCCCCTCAAATTTCCATACTTATTTAGCTTTCAAGTTAAAAGAATTACGAGGAATGCATGTGAGGAAACTAGATATTTTATGTGTATCTGAAATAAAAAAAAAGGGATGCGAAAGTAGGGACATAGAAAACGGGTTGTTGAAGGGCGGATTTGAAATATGGTCCGGAGTAGATAGTGAAACATATCGTAGGCAAGGAGTAGGTCTGATTTTGAATGAAAGAGCGAAGCAGCATCTCGGAGATCATGATTTCTTATCTCCCAGATTGCTGTGGGCTAGAATGAAAGTAGGCATCAGAAGATTATTTATCCCTGCATGTTACGCGCCAGTTGATAGTGATTCCAATGAAGTAAGAGATGTCTTCTGGGACACATTTAATGACACGATAAATATTTGGGATCACGGTGAAAGAATAATGCTGCTAGGAGATATGAATGGATGGGTGGGCATCCAAAATTAGGATATAGAAAGAGTATTAGATAATTTTGGGGATCCAAAAACAAACTCTAACGGATATAAATTATTTGGATTGCGGATGAAAGATTAAGAGAACTAGTCAAAGATACAAGGGTCATGAGGGGTTCTGAATGCAATACTGAATGATACTCTTATCTCCAAAATTAACACAGATCGGGGATGGAGAAAAAAGAAAACCAAGAAAACAAAACAAACGCGAATCAAATTTAAGAACGTACAGAAACCGGATATCCGAATAGATTTCCAAAATAAGATAATCGAAAGCATAGGTAAGGCAACTTTGGAAGCGATTATACGAAATAAAGATATAGAAGACGCATGGACTATGTTCCGGGATATCATTTTTAGATGTGCGATCGAAGTGTGTGGTACCGCGGTTGTAGGAAGAATATCTGGTGATGCATGTTGGAATGATGAAATTGAGAGTGCCCAAAAAGCGAAGAAAGAAGCGTACAGGAGAACTTTGAAATAGCAAGTCTTAGCGAGGAGAAAAGAAATAGAGGTATAAAAGATTACAGACACAAAAAGAGGATACTCACGCGATTAATTAAAGAAAGTAAAGATAAAATTAGAGCAGCAGAAGAGAAGAAAATACAACAAGACTTTGACGGAAGCAAGAAACTACTTTATAAAGCAATAAAGGGAAATAAAAATACAGATTTGGCAACATGAGAAATAGTAAAGGGGAGATGCAAGATGAGGCAGGCGGGATTATAGTCGCTTTCAGAGGCCATTTTAGGGGACAAACCGGAGATGAAGCTATAGGAAACCACAACTGCGACATAGAACATGATGCGTTAGAAAAGTCAATTGAGAAAGTCTGTGTAACTGAGGTTAGGGACATAATTAAAAACTTGAAAAACGGTAATGCTTCCGGGATAGACTGTATTAACACTGAAATACTTAAACTCGGTGGCGACTGCATACCACACAGACTGTGCGAATTGATAAAATGCATCAAAATGGGAGAAGAACCAGATGATGGAAAAAAGCGATTATCGCACCAATACACAAAAGAAAGGAAGATAAAAGCGACTGCAATAATTACAGAGGGATCAGCTTATTAAGTACCGTAAGTAAAATGTACTCAAAGATACTTATTCGTAGGATAATGAAAATAACAGAAGGAAAGATTTGGAAAGTCCAAAGTGGTTTTATGCCAGGAAGGTCATGTACGGATCAAATATTTAGCTTAAGGCAAATAACAGACAAAAGTTTGAGAGTAGGAAAAAAAGTTTTCTGTGCATTTATTGACCTCGAAAAAGCTTTTGACAAGGTAGATAGACGTAAACTTTGGGAAGTACAGAAAGAATACGGAGTAGATGGGAAATTACGTGACTTTTCGATATTATGCAAGGCGTTAGACAAGGATGCGTTATGTCTTTATGGCTACTTATATTATTTATGGACAAGTGTTTAAAAATGGCTCTTTTCGAAGAAGAAGGTGTGGATCTGGAAATGGTAAGGGTGCGTGGGTTAGCGTTCGCAGATGATAAGGTTGTGATGGCGGAGTCAATCTAAGACTTGCAAAGAATGTTTTATAAACTGAACGCAAGCATCAAAAGCATGGTCCTTAAAATTAGAGTAAATAAAAGAAAAAGTATTGTAAAAAAATATACAAAACAATTGTAGATATAGCTAATCCAAAACTGTTTTTGCTTTCTTCCACCATTTTTAATCGCAATAAATATTTCAGCTAAATTCATCAATGTATTCGGTCTTACGGTCAATAATGAACTCAAAATAAAAGCATCCGAAATAACATGTAAAAAACATATTTATTTCTTTAAAAAAAAACTCAACATTTTGACCAACACTGCGGGTCTTTTTCAATAGTCTATACACACATCTATAATTTAATAAAAATAATATTTATAAGTGTAAAAGTCGCAATAATTAGTGTCGTCAAAAGGATATTGATTTGAACAAATAAAAAAATTTTAAATATTGAAAAAGCGATGTGATATTTTATAAAAAACAAAGAACGTCAGTTTAAAAAAAGTATTAAAAAGAATAAAAATAATTTTTAAAAGTGTCACATAAATTAAAAAATGTTTGCAGACGGACGATACAAGACTGACTATTATGAAAAGTCGTAATTGTAAAGGTGAAAACTTTTAATAAACGTCTGATGAAAAGGCGCGCTAAAGCTTTAGTATATAAGAATATTTCTGTTTTTAAATTTATTAAATTGTTGATATATTTATTAATAACAATTGATTTAATGATACGTCTTTTAAAAATAATAATTTATCCAGCCAGGATTTTTATATTAACAAAATAAAGGCATGATTAAATTTCCATGAATGTTGTGACAAACCTGACTTGAAATTACCAATTCTACAATCTCTTATATGATCATAAATTCTACTTTGCAATCTCCTGCCAGTTTCATCTATTTATTGCTTATGACAACCAGTGCATTTTATTAAATAAACCACATTAGGCAGATTTTCTATTGTTTCAGAATTTTTTTTGTTACTCAACCATTTTTCCAAAGTGTGGTTTAAAAAAACGTTTATATTAATTTTTTTTAAGGATCTCCTTAATATTTCAGAAAGACCTTGAATGTATCATAAGGTAACTTTTAGATCAATGTTTTTGTAATTTTCTAACCATTTCTTTTTCTTCATTTCTATAATGGAAGGGTTTTATATTTCATTAATACGTTCTTTGTTGACATTCTCTATTGACGGCAAGGGAGAATTATTTAATTGTAAGGTGGTTTTTAATTGGTCTAAATTATCTTTTCTATATTTTATAACACTTAATTTCATACATCTGTCCACCAAACCTTTTATCAACCCTATCTTTTGACTGAAAAAGTGATGGGATTCATAATTTAAGTAACAACCGGACCAAGTTGGTTTCTTAAACCAGTTCGTAATTAAATTCCCGTTAGGTATTTCTTGAATTTCTAAATCTAAGAAACTTAAAATGTTTTTTTTTCGTTTTCAAGAGTAAATTTAATGTTTTCGTCGATACTATTAAATACATTTAAAAGCTCTATATTTCATTAGTTAGAACAATTGTGAAAATGTCATCTACGTAACGTTTATATAAAATTTGTTTGAATGCTAAACTAGATAAGGCTCTTTTTTCAACATCTTCAATAACCAAGTTTGATACTTTAAAAATTAGAAGAAGAGTAACTAAAATAATTTTAAATTACAACAGAAATAATAAATTTAAAAATAATAATAAAATTAAACAGAATATTGTGAATTTTCATAAAAAACCACAAAGATATATTATTTTTAAAAGCCGATAAAGGCAATATTACGGCGGCAGCGCACAGGAATGATTATAACTTCACTATAGGAAACATTAAAAAAATAATATGTTATACAAAAATGTAAAAACTAATTTAGTTCCAACAATCGAAAATAAATGCAATGATATTGTTTCCAGATGGGAAAATAAAAGATACATTAATGAATCGTTTGCATATAGATTGAAGACCCATATTAGTGTTGTGGCAAAGGCCTATGCATACCCAAAGTTATATAAACCAGGTAAAAACTAGAGATTAATTGTTTTCGCAATTGGATCACCAACTTACAATCTAGGAAAATATTTATCAAACACTTTAAAACCTATTTCAGAAAAAACGGATTCATTTATAAAAAAAATAGCTAATAACTAAAATATTAATAACTTTAGAATACATTCTACTTATTCATTAGTATCGTTAAATGTCGTTTCAATGCTTGATAATATACCTCTGGATTTAGCTTTAGATTGTATAAAAGAAAAATTGAATTTATATAAAAACTTAACAAAAATATCAAAATATGAAATTTTAATTGCTGTTAGAACTGTTTTTAATAATACAGTGTTTTCTTTTAATAATAAATTGTATAAACAGTCATTAGGATGTCCAATTGGATCTCCTTTATCTCCCATAGTATCAAACTTGGTTATGGAAGATGTTGAAAAAAGAGCGTTAACTAGTTTATCATTTAAACCAATTTTATATAAACGTTACGTAGATTAAATTTTTACAATTGTTCTAAGTAATAAAATTACAGAGCTTCTATATGTATTTAAAAGTATCGATGAAAACATTCAATTTACTCTTGGGAACGAAAAGAAACAACATTTTAAGTTTCTTCGATTTGGAAATTTTGGAAATTTCAAAAATACCTAATGGGAATTGAATAACGAACTGGTTTAAGAAACCAACTTGGTCCAGTTGTTACTTAAATTATGAATCCTGTCATTTGTTTAGTTAAAAGATAGGGTTGATAAAAGGTTTGGTGAACAGATGTATTATATTAAGTGATATGAAATATAGAAAACATAATTTAGACCAATTAAAAACCACCTTCCAAGTAAATAATTATACCTCGCCGTTAATAGAGAATGTCATCAAAGAACGTATTAATGAAATATACAACACTTTCATTATAGAAAAGAGAAAAATAAATGGTTAGAAAATTGCAAAAAAACTGATCTAAAAGTTATCTTACCATACGTTCAAGGTCTTTCTAAAAGATTAAGGAGATCCTCAAAATAATTTAATATAGACGTTTATTTTAAAAATAACCACACTTTAGAAAAATCGTTAAGTAACAAAAAAGATTCTGAAAGAATAGAAAATCTGTCTAATGTGGTTAATTTAATAAAATGCACTGGTTGTCATAAACATTACATAGGTGAAACTGGCAGGAGATTGAGAAGTAGAATTTATGAACATAAATATATATATATATATATATATATATAACCAATATTACATTGTTTAAACAAAACTATCAATTCACACTAAATGAAAAGTTGCCCAAAAGTTGGAAATTTCAAATAAAGCCGCGACTTTCTAAAATTCCTATAAAAAATAACTGTTTAAACAATTTATTCGAACGTCTAATTATAACTATAGTTAATAGCTTACATCTTAGAAATAATTTTTAATCAAAAATCGTAAAAAGCAATAATGAACACCAAAAAATCGCAAAACCCAATTTTTCAGTTATGTGTTTTTGGGGACCATCAATATACAAATTGAAAATTTTGAATAAAATTAAAAAAACGTATTTTTTCGTGAGAAATACCTGTTTTACTTCGTGGATTTTGCGGAACCTCTAAATATAACTTGTTCAAAAAAAAAATTTATTTTTATGTGGATTCCAACAAATTGGGGGTGGGGGGATATACATAAAAATTCAAGAAGAAAATGCCCAATATATTTTTGCATTCCTACACGAAAATTGCGGTGAATAAGAAACCCAATCTCGTTTGGTGGAATATGCAAATGAGGAAGCACCCTTATTCTATATAGTGGGTATTTACATAATGGAATTGGACATAAGATGCTTCAATTACAAAATAATTATGATTACATTCCTTTGATTAGAAATTCGTTTCAATATTCTTTTTTTCAAATTAAAAAGGATAAAACTATAAATTCTTAATCTTTTTTTCACGATACATAAAAATGTTTAAATAATAAATATTTTATTTTTGGCAAAAAGTTGAATTTAAAATTTTTCTTTACCCCCTTTTTTGTCTTGGACGAAGATAAAATTAAAACAAATCTCTTAAAACAAATCCCTCGTTCTTAAAAGAGGACTTTTTTCCCTGTAAGAGCAATAATTTTTACTCTTCGTTTTTTTCTACAAATATTCTCTAACTGTATTTGGCGCACTTCAGAAGCAATAGCCCAAAAATGAAGTATTAGTGTAATTTTTTAAATAGCATATATCGAAAACAGTCATAACTTCAAAGCCTTCTAAAATGCTGGTTCGTTTTTCAAAATTCTTTCTGATTTCACTTTATAACATCAAAAAAGTTAACTTCTTATACAAAGTTTAACCTGCAAAATCTTTTTTCTATTGGAGACCATCATCTGTTCGTGTTTTAGATTTCAAAACTTCAAATTCTTCAAAATTAAAAAAAAAAATCTTTTTTTCCAACATTCAGAATTTTTTACTATGCATGTTTATTTCTAGTAAACTCTCATATCAAATTATAAATTAAAAAAAAACATTTTGCTAAATTTAGAATTTTCGGGAAATTTGAAATTAAGATTTTTCGCAACTTGGAAATGTTTTGAACACTGCGAAAAAAACTTTTTTCATATGAAACTAAAATAATAAACTTTTTCTTTAGTTTAAGTTGCAGACATTTCAGGTTTGACATTTCACTTTTTTTTCAAAAAAGTTTGCACTTAACTCATTCCGATAAACAGTTCTTTTTGATCAATATAAAAAAATTAGTAATTAAGTAAAAAATGTTCTTTTGAACATTTAATTATAGATTAGCGTTCACTAGTAGTAAGCCTGCACATAAACAATTCACCAGAATTTTAAAACTGATAGAAAACACTTTTTTTCAATTTTCAAAAATTTTAATTTTAAAATCCAAAGAACGAACAGAAGATAATGCCCAATAGAAAAATCATGAAAATTAAAAAAAAATACTTGATTATTTTTTATTAGCACCTATTTAAAAGTCTTTATAATTATTTTAGTATTTTTCGGCAAATTTTCGAATTTATTCGGATTTATTTTTTACTAATGGAAAAGAGTTATTATACTTTTAAATGGGTCTGCATCCAGTATAATGTACTGAAATTAATTAAAAAATTACTGGAGTTTTAAAAATTTAAACGAGGGTTTTTCTAATTTACACCTGGAAAACTTGAAAAATCATTAAATTTGGACATCGGATTTCTGCACCAACCCTGATTTTTAATTATGAATTGTGTCCAGTTCTGGTTTTTTGAATTAATAATTTAAAATAACTTACGCTAGGATTCCGGACATATGGAATATTTCAGCATTAAGATAGGCTAAGTAAGCCATGATGAAAATGAAGATTGGTTCGATTACACGAACTTGATGCGTAAATCTAGTTACGAAACCAGTGGCGAATCCCCAGAGTACACCAATTATCGTACCACCAATGGCTACAATGAGGAAGTTTGCCAGGCTAGATAAAATGTGCGTGTAATTGATTCTGTGTATTCCCATTTCGCTGTAGGCCTCGAACATGTGATAAAGTACCTGTAAAAGTTACCATAGATGGTCAATTAGATCTAGAACTACATACTATTATAGGCAAATACCCATTTGACCGCAGTCTATCAGCTTGCTCTACCTCTACTAGATAAACGTTTATTTTTCAGCCTGCTAGCCTTAAAAAATTGACTTGCTTGCACCTCCATTTTTTACAGAATTTTCTTACAGCTAACTTCTTAAAACTAGCATCCCTCCACATATAATGTCTAAGCCGACCTTGCCAGCCTCTGCCTCCGCAGCTAATTTTTAATCCTTATATATGATTTACAATATGTACAATCTTCTTAATCTACTTCCTCTCCTAAATACAATCGTTCCTTCTCCATTCCTCTTCCTTCTTCCTTCTCTTCGTCTCTATCTTACCCAACACCCCCTTCACCCATGTCACTGCCCTTTTGTCCCCCCTTTCATGCAACAATACCTCCATGCTTATTGCACTCCTTTCCACCTCTTCACACTCTTCCAACTAGTGTTCCACATTTGCATCCCCCTTCCCGCACAATTCACACCTCTTCTCAGCAGAAAGCCAGAACCTGCTATAACTTTCCATGCATCCGCATCTCATTCTCGCTGTAAGTTCCTGACTTCCTTGCTCTCCTTTCTTACACAAATATTGCGCTCTCTCCCTTGGCATAATCCACATATAGTTCCCATTAAACTTTGACTCTCTTATTCTCTCCGCCCCTGCTTCCTTCTCTCTCTCCATGCTATTCCTTTTAACCAACTCATACACCTGCCCTCCTTCCTCATGCATCCTTCTAACTTTATCCATTTGCACTCCATTCGTTCTAAAATACCTTTCCCTTTCCACCTCAATCCTCCCACTCCTACGTCTGTTCTCCTTCTCCCACCAGCATTCCCTAACCAGCTTACTTCCCCCCTCTTCCACACAGCCGAGGGACCTCCAGATTGCGCTCGCCCTTTTTACTCAATGAGTAATTAAATACTGAAGATAATTTTTTTAATTTTTGCAATTAGTAACTTAGAAGTATTATATTTAGAAGGAAACTTAGAATGAATTCAGGAAAACCCAGTTACAATTTATGGAAGTTTCTATAATACATTCTAAAAAATACCACTAATGGCACTATTTTCTTGTAACTGTCCGCTAATGATGCTATTTTTTTACTTTTTCTTTAAAAATATTTTCGACCATTGAGTTTAAATTCGTCTTCGCTTTAATTCCTAAACTTCGGATTGTGCCATATTTTTGACTTTATGTAGAAAAAACTTTCAAAATTGTACCATTATAATTATTTGCAATTACCACTTATTGGTTTAAGATTTGAATGTCGATAACATTCAAAATTGAATAAGTTTAAATTCCATTTGTGAAAAATAAACAAATCCATATATATTTTAATTATACTGTTTTGTAGAATTTCCACATCAAAGCTTAAAATTGTCAATGTATTTTAATAAACTAAATGTCGCTGACAAATTGTAATTATGTTAAATTTAAATAGTTTCTAAAAACAGGGCGTCAAGTGACTCGGCAAAGCATACGGCTTAGAATGTTTTGAATTGCATTCGAAGAAACCTGGGATGGACCAGAAATTGGGAAATCAAAATTCAGTAGCAGCCCTGGTAAAAGACATTTGGTTAAAAAGCAATGTTCAAAATTTCTTGAAAGGATTGAAAAAAGTTAAAAAGCACTTCTATAAATTAGGCTTAAAATTTACATCATAAAATTTTTTAGAAATTCAAGATACCACTCTTTTTCCTGAAAAATACTCCCAATCTTCAACTTATTAAAACAAGTGACACGCCGTGAAAATCACCAAAAAACGCAGATTTCAGATATAATATTTTTAAGTTACTAATTTCATAATAAAAAAATGTGTATATTTCACATTTTGTGCCTCATTAGGTACGAAGGGGCTGCTGTTTAAGGTCAACGGCAGTATTCTGGAGATCCTACAGTTCAGTGAGGGGAAGTTGGGTAGTGGGGGAAGTGTAATAATGGGTAGAGCTCGATCAAATGGGCACTGCCACTATTATGCAATTCTATGAAAATTGAGATGTATTCAAGAACAGTCCAATCATAGCAAATTATAAGTTACCTCTAATGAAATAAAAAAGGCACTTTCAATTGAATTGGTTAATGCTAAACGGTGCTAAGTTCAATCAATTTAAGGGGGGGGTAACGTTTTTAATTTTTTTTTTTGCATTTTTTTTTTTTTTTTTTTTTCTGAATGGAGAACCTTT
>JAAAKG020136346.1:0-13230 GCA_010014905.2 Druon quercuslanigerum
TTTTCAATTCGCGTGATTGTAATTTTTCCGAATTGCAAAAATTTTGTTAAGTTCGAAATCGCGAAAGGCAAAACGATAAATTTTGTTTTAATAAAAAAACTTTCGGAAAAATTACAATCACGCGAATTGGAAATGAAAAACATCGCGTTATGATCAAGCATTGTTTCGATTCAAACATAAATAAACGAAAAAAATTCTTTTGGGGGCTTATGACCGCTGTTACGCCACTGGCGCTGTTCCCGCTAAGCGCGCGGATTGGCCAAAAGAAATATTGAATATTTCGCTTATTTTTGAGAATTCCGAAAAATAGCAAAGGACTTTTCTGCTCAAAATTTAAAAAGCAATGTCCTGGCTTTTGGCGGTACGAGGTTTCTGGGAAACCCTGTATTGACAGAAACCATGATTTTTAGTAATAAACGATGTTAGAAAATTTGTAGGTCTTTCTAAACATTTGTATATATCTTGCACAGTTTGACCAACATTCGATTTTTTAATTGTTTTTAATAATGAAATTCGCTATCATCGCATTTTGAACAGGAAAATATTTTTTTTGTAAACTCGATTAGATTCATCTCAACAATAATATGATACGAAAAATTGCAAATTAGTTAAACTTTAAACCAAGTAGTTGAATTTTCAAGCAAGATGACTATCAACTTAGATGATGACTATCAACTATCTATCAACTTAGTTGATGACTATCAACAAGATAATCTATCAACTTAAAAGTGGTTTTCAAAATAAAAAATTAAATTGAGGAAAAAAAACCCGCATTTCTTATATCTAGTCACAAAAAAAAAAATAATTAAGAATCAAAAACTGTAGAAAATACAAATACAAAACCGCTTAATGTTAAATTCTTGCCGTGAAAAGACGCGAAAATCGCGATTCGTCTGCAAACCCTGCGTGTAATTGTCAATGTTTCATAATCCTGAAAAAATTCAAATCAAAATTTCCTGAGGTTGCTAATTGTGAAATAAAAGTTTATTAGTATTTTATACGATTCTAGGGCAAACAGACCAAAATCTGACTCAATGTCATTTCTCTTTACACAAACTTTTGAGATTATTACTTTCATAGATAAATGATCTATAGATATCTCGAAGCTTGTCAAAATGATTATTTATTTTAGAAATATGTTCAATGCAATCAATGCTAAATTGCAGAAATTGAGAGGCGTACTTATTTAAACATTTACATTATGATAATATGAGCTGCACAAAATTAAAATATTAGCTGATGTCAATTAACTGACACAGGTACATACCTTTGAATGAGTAAGATCGACGCAAATAAGAATATTATTGGTTATATAAAAAAGTAAATAGTAGGAAATGTTTTCATACGCTAGCATAGGCTTTTCTCAAGCCATAGTACCTTGAAAAAGATTCGTTCCAAATTACCCAATCTCTGTTTAATCTCCTTCACCCGTCTAGAACACTTTAATTAATATAAACAGTTTCACATTTAGTATTTATTCTTAACAAATAAATTATCTAGAAAGAAAAGAAAATTTTCCAAAATCATCACGCTGCAAGCTATGTCATTTATTTCAATTAGTCTGTAAAGACTCAGACACATTATTTCAGTTTCAACATATAAGACTATCTTTATTACTCAGTCTACTCTCGATACAATTGAAGACTTACATAACGTGTAGCATGTACGTAACGATTACGAAAGCAGGGCGTACCAACGATATTACGGTGAAGATTGCTCACATTTCCTCGACTCTTGTCTGACAATAAAATTTGAATGCTAAAAGTAGGCACGAAACGAAGGGGGTGGGGGGAGTATTATATCCAAAGGGACACACTTACGAATCCATTAAATAAACAAATATAACCCAATCTTGCCATCTTTAGTTAATCGTGGTCGTTTCCCAGAAATTTCAATTTTACAACATAGCACCGAACACGAGGTTCGCGACGGAGCAATACTCACGACCACAATCTTCGTTAACTTCAAATGTTTAAAGGAAAAAAGGGTACCCACTATTCACGAATCTAATCTTAAATTAAGAGGCGTGAGTAGCAAGAAGTCCAGGTTCTTGCTTTCCACCTCTCTCACGTTACGTCTAACGAACCGAAATTTCCCATTTCCTATCTACCGCACAGCACTTAAGAGGCTGGCTGAGCTTTTTGGCGGTATTTAGTTCATTAACCTCCTAAGAGGCAGCCAAAACCCTCCACCAGAATACAAATTTTTGGGCTTACACCTTCGTGGTACAACTCACGCTAAACTCCCTTTAATGACTCCATACTTAATAAATCTTTCCTTGATAAAATCAAAATAGGATTTCCGGGCCAGTCTTCGCTGAGTACAAGAAAATTAAGTTCGTCGACCTGCTCATGACTATATCCAGAACGAGAGTGTCGAAGCGCCTTTATTCTACTCACTAGGGTGGCATGGTGCTCCTCGCTGTTCAGCCAATCAAAATGCAGCACCTCTTGACTCGATGTTATCCGCTAATCGTAGAACCTTTCTGGCGGCAAAACAACAGAAGGATCTAGTTAATAAGAATATTCTGGTGGGTTTCAGTAGAGCAATTTATGATAACGACTAATACCACTCGAAACCCACCACACCCGTTTCCGGAAATTCCGGTATGTGGTTTGTGAGAGGTGGCCACTCAGTTTGTTGTTCCCTTTCCCTTGACTATTTGAGTGGTTTCACAATTAAACATGGTGAACTGTATGCCGAGTCCATAGGCCAGAAAGAGACAACCGATTTTCTCCATCAACCTGTCTTCTTCTACCTCTCGGTGGTTTTCCTTTCCCTTTGGTATGGTCTGTCGATGTAATAAAGCAAGACAGGTCACTCAAGCAATCCTTCGTTCTCTTTCCATCCTGCGAATGAGATCGCCTCGTGAAGCCTGACTGGTGTGTGCTGACTGTTGATCGTAAAAGTCCACTGACAGTTGTTCTCGTTCGACGGTATCGGAGTTCCGGGATAAATATACATAAAAAAGGAAACAAAAGAAACAAAAATATAAATAAAGTGAATAGCAAAGCTACCGAAAGTGTCCCTATGAAATATGATTCTCGTTCCGGACTCTCAATTAAAACGAAGGAAGCAGATTGTCCCGGTAAGGTGAGGGAGGTTATGTCACCTCTCAATTCAAAGTGCCAGGTAACGATACCCGGAAATTTTACCCTGTCACATCTCACCTTACCTTAGACGGGAGCTAGGGGTTGCTAACATTCTGGCGGAAGCTGAATTTTACTTCCGAAAATTAGGTAGAAAGACACGATCTCCCCCTCACTAGGTGCTTCCAACGATCAGCTATTCCTTCAAGTGCTCCTTTGATATAAAACTAGGCTCAGTAATTCTGGCCTTCTATCGCAAAAAATAATCACAGCGGTGGTCCACTAGGGGGTGTTATTCGAAAGTAAACCTTGTGGATAAGGTCGCCGAATTACGTTTCGCTGGGCTGATCAAGATTTAGCTATGGATCCCTAAAGTGACAGCATGTCCGTTTGCGATACCAGTCCTTTTGTTCTTAAACAATATACCCTTCTTAAGAATTTTATCTAGGGATGTGGGAAAACAATAGTAAGGTAACAACAAAGAAAAAACAGAGAAAAATTATAGATACCCTCGTTTAATTATGTCCCTCGTTTCTTTTTTCGGGAAGTTTACCCTTCATCCTTCTCTGTCAGACTACCCAGGCAACCCCCAAAGTGATAACGGTACGATCAGGTACCGTGCTTCAGTGTTTACTAGCCAGATGACTCTACGTAATCTTAAAATCCAAGAATAACTTTTAGGAGTAAAAGGAAAAGTTAAGAACAACATGAGCCGGCAGACATTTATGGCGATAGAGCATCCCGTTTTCGATTTTACAATCCGGGAAACTCTTTGGGTTATCTTTCACTGATTTTAATCGTCGCAAGTACCATGAATCCTCCGTAATATCTTTGCTAGCTAGCGGTACCTTATCCTCTTTGGTCATTCTAGAGAGCGCATCGGGAACATAGTGCAAGGCACCCTTACGGTGGACTATATAAAATTCATGACTCTGTAGCTCTAGACCTCATCTGGCAAGTCTCCCGATTGAGTTACGGAGATTGTGGAGCTCGCGAAGGCTGCTATGGTCCGTAATGACCACGAAATGGAAACCTTCTAGATACTCACGGAACTTTCGGATTCCCTAAACTACCGCGAAACATTTGCGCTCCGTGACTGTATAGTTCCTTTCGGCTGCCGTCAATGTTCTACTTGCAAACGCAATGACCCTTTGCTCCCCGTCCTGCTCCAGTGCCACTTAATATTAGTCGGAAAATGTCGGGTCAGTGGTTCGCCCAGGGTTCACGGTTTTAGGGACGGGATATGACGCTATAGGGCAGACCTTGTCGGAATCAACCTTGAGACCCTCCTTGTTGACGACAAATCTATTATATTTCACCTCAGAACAACAAAACTCATTCTTATATGGATTTATCGTCAAACCCGCCTCTGTTACACGTTCAAGGACTCTCCCTAACCAATGCAGGTGCTCGTCAAAAGTATCAGTCACTATTATAATGTCATCCAGGTAACTGTAGACATTGGGCCTGATTTCTGGGGTTTTCACCTTACCAATGAGTCTCTGAAAGGTCTCAGGGGCCCCAGTAAGCCCAAATGGCATTCTTTTAAATTTGAACAACCCCCTGCCTGGTACGTTAAACGCGGTATACGGTTGACTGTCTTTTTCTAACGGGATTTAATTAAACGCGGCACTCAGGTCTAATTCCATAATACTCCTGGCAACCTTAAGTTGGCGCAATCTGTCGGTCATATACGGAAGAGAGTATACATCCTATTTGAAAACCGCGTAAAGTTTCCTAAGATTTCAAAATAAAAAGTATTTCCCTGCTGGTTTATGGACCACAACGATGGGTGCTAACTGTTCGCTGTTCGATTCTGCAATTATCCCTTCTGCTAACAACCGGTCAACTTCCTCGTCAACTTCCTCGTCAACTTCCTCGTACCTTGCCTGTACTTTCAGGGACACTATCCGATACCTTTCCTTGATTGGGCTACATGCCTGTACTTCTATGGTGTGAGTAATAATGTGGGTTGCGTCTAATGGGCCCTGCGATTTTGGAGAGAACTTTATTTCTAGAAACGATAGTAAAGCTTCCTCCTCCCCTTAATATAGAGCTGATATACCACTACACTTTTCCTCTTCTACCAACCACTGCTATAACGGATAGTGTTTACCTTCGGAATCTGGCATAAATACTTTACGCGACCGTGAGAGCAAAGCCATATTAAATTTTCTCTTACCATCCAGACCCGAAATCAATATCGTTATTGGTAAACTAACTCTGCCAATAACAGCATGCGCAAATCCATTAGCCATGATTATACGACATTTCTTATTGCAATCAAGCTGCCTCCCGAAAGTCCTGGATATTAAGTCCCAAGCTGACTTTCTTAACAATACGCGCGAAGATCCATTATCTATAAGTATGTGAAATGAGACAGAGTTAATAGAAGCCCTAACATGAACCCTACTGACTATTGCTGTCGACTCCACGATACTACTAATCAAATCTATCTCTCACCAACACTCTTAAATTTCTCTAATCGTATCAAGATTTTCCGCATTACAGCGAGGTGCTTTACATTTTTTCTTCCATTTCAAGTTTTTTTTAGTCTTGTTTCGGGGTTAAATGAACCTGGGTCTCAACTATTATTTCCTTGGTCTGAACTACAGTAAACAAACTCTCACCATTCAATTGATATCCGCAAAGGGAATCTGTCGGGATAACCAATATAGCACGTTTATTCAAACTTATCTTCCTATTCGTGTCCCTATCAGTTTCGAAGACTGCATAGCCGTGCACGCAAGAGTCACCGCGTTCGCGCCACTCGAGTCTTCCTTTGACGCGATCGGCAAGTTTAAATGAATTTCAGATGGTACAGTAACTCTTTTATATCTCTCCATATCGCCCCGTTTCCCCAACATTTAGGGCAAGTCTTTACGGTAAAACTCTCTGTTTTGCATACATAACAAACCAATCTTCTTGGTGAGGCGCATCCTTTTTGAAGTGGCCTGGTTGTTTGCAATTCAAACAGACCACGTCGTTAGGATTTCTAGCCTGAGGCTCGTTCTTTTTATTATCAGCAGAAGCCGTAACCTTCTGCTGGCCTCCACCCTCCTTTATACCTATTTGGGGACTACTATACTCGCCACTAGACTGATTTGCCTTTTTTTATTACCGTTTGTGCCCTGTTTTTGTTCCGCATTTATCGCTGAGGCCTTAGTCACCTCCTCTAACACGGCTAAAGATGTTGTTTGTTTATTCAACTTTTGTGTTGACCGCGTTCTGTAAGCAAATTCTTTCAAGAAAGAATTTTCGGAAAAGGGTGGAACCTTATATTCCCTAATTTAGACGTTCCATTCTTTCTCCCAGCTACTCTTAAGGCGAGAAAGCTCTTAAAACGATCTATAGTCTTTGCGCCGCATGACTTTGTGGTCTTTAGGCCGAAGACCTCTATGGACCCAGTCTAGTTAGTCAACTATAGAAATTTCATCTTTGAGTAAATTTATCAGTCTTTTAATATTGGTAAGATAGTCATTGATAGACTTATCTTTACCTTGAGTTCTTGTCTGAATCTGCTCTTTGAACCCTTATATCGAAGTCATTGTCGCCAATGTGAGATCTGAACTCTTTTTTAAATTTTCCCCAACTATAAAATTCTTTTTCGTAATTCTTATACCATGTCGATGGTATTTCCTCCAACAATACCGGCATAGCTAGCAACAATTCTTCGTTTGATACTCTAGTGAGTTTCCTACGGTCCTAAATTTTTTTTAGAAAGCCGCCCTTACTCAGGTCACTTCTACCTTAATAATAAGAATCCAACCTAAAACAATTTTTCCTAAGTCTCTATTTCTGTTCTGACTTTGCTTAGGGGATTTATTACTATAAATCGTGCCTTTATCAGACGAATTATCGCATATAATTGTATCCTTATAGCTTATATTACTTCTGCGCGTTTCATTTTGTGGGCTTGCTCTAGGTATTTATTCTACGATAGAACTGGATATTAGAACTTCTGGTTGGTATGCTTTGGTTCGTATTCTCCAAAAGGTGTACGGCTAAATCTGTTTATATTTGTTCTATCACGACCGAGACTTAACTTTCTAACATTATTTGTTCTCTGATAGTCTTTGTGCAATTCAGAAGCAGTAGTATTACGGAATAACCCACCTAGGTTAGGCGCGTTTGTGCTCTCTTTACGAATTGTGCCTAAATTTAGTTTTCCTTTCAAGTCTTGGTCGAGACTTCCGAACTCGTGGGGAAGCGCACGTGGAATTTCGGTTGGCTCTGCTTTTCTAACATCTAAGATTCTCACAAAATTTTCCGCATTTCTGGTATTCATCGCAACGCGGTCAGTAAGTCTCACGTGACTGTCACTTTGTTCGTATGAATCGAATTTAGGGGGTGGATCAGGTATGTTAAAAGGGTTCGGCATTACGAAAATTTGTGCACAATTAAATGACAGATTTGTTGGGTTTATTGGAGGGAAAAGTTTTGGTTTAATCCTCGGTTTTGAAACCGTGCTCAAGGAGTCCGTAGCTGTGGTACATGTAAAGTTAGTTGACCTATCAATCCGCTGAGAATAAATTGTCGTTATATAACTCGCATCTGTTACCTCTCAAGACTCTCAAGGATTCTCAAGGGAAGCGAAGGAAGCGGATCGTCCCGGTAAGGTGAGGGATGTTATGTCACCTCTCAATTCACACAATGCAGCTCTATAAAAAAAAAATATTTAAAGCAATGTCCAGGCAGTGGCAAAAATTTAGAATGAAAATATCAGTTTTGACGATTTCAGTCAATTTTATTCATAAAAATTGTAATGTGCGCTAATTGCTCAAATCCTCTTTTGTCTCCTCTTTTGAACAATTTATGTTCAGGGGTTTTTCGTTAAAGAGTATGATACCAACTTTTTAGATTGTTTCGAAAAATAAAAAATTTTCATTTCTGGTCACACAAAACATAATGCAAAATCAAGAATTTCAATTTGCGAATAAGCCACGCAATATGAAATAAGAAGATGCACAGACAACAATTTTCTTATTAAACGAAAATAAAAATAAAAAAATAAAATCCTTACCCAACTTATTTTAGCTAGGAAAAAATAGATAAATGTAGAAAAAGTTTTGTTCGCCAAACATAGAACTACAAACTTATTAATTGTTTTTTTGATGGGACCCGTAGTTTTTGTTTTATTCGTGAAAAATTTCCTTAAAGATAACAAAATAAATATTCGGACTTTCTTTTCTCACGAGACACTTAATGGAGCTAATTTTTATTACTGGGTTTAAAATTAATCTTATTTGAGATACGATTATTCTTTCTGATGGTAAAGTAATTTTTTGGGTCAAAAACTTGAATATTTGGTTAATAATTGATAAACAAATTTTAAAGAAATTATGGTCAATTTGAAAGAATTTCGACGACTTAAAATATTAAAAAGGATTCCAAGAATAGAAACGGTTTAAAGAATTGAAAAAGGTAAAAAATTATTTTTAAAAATGCAAAAATAATTCAAATTTTGTCTTATCTTTGTAACCTTCAATTTGTTGGATTTGAGAATAATGTCAGGAATTTAAAAGTAGCTTAAGCAAAATGTAAAATTTATTAAGAATTCAAAGGAATGGAAAAACTTTTGAGGAATTCAAACAATTAAAAAATGTGCAACAGATGCAACATTATGTAAAAGAATTTAAAGAATTCCGAAGAATTGGTAAGATTCAAAATTAATAATCCTACGTGAACAATTAAAAAGTACGAAAAAAGTAAAGAGGTATTTGAGTGGGAAGATACACGGAAAAAATGTTGACTTTGAAAATTGCTGTCTCGCATTATATTCTTCGGAGTCGCTTTTGAATTTTTTAAATTATTTGAATATTTATTTGAATACTTATTATAATGTGACGAAGAATAATTTATGACACAGAACAATTCAAGTATGGAGCGAATCCACGTTTTATGAACTTGTCATAAAGGGATGCGGTAAATAGAGGTATAAACGAAGGTAAAAAGGTTATTGGTAGAGCAGCCCCCTTACCAGAAGTAAAAATATATAAAATAAGGCTAAAATGGCAAGACATAATTCTATATTTGTACTGACTGTACTATATGGTAGCGAGGCATGTTCCTAGTAAGAAAAAGAGAAGAGTAAAATTAACGCGATTCACATGAGATTATTGCGCGTAATATTCGGGAAAACTCTGATGGACAAAGTAAGTAACGAGATAATCCTTAAGGAATGTGGTGCGGAAGAAACGCTAGTTGACACATGGAAGAAAAATCGGTTAAGATGGTGCGGGCATGTTGAGAGAATGAAGGACGAACGTCTAACGAAACAAGTGTATCAAGGTAAAGTAAATGGCAGCGTGTGCAGAGGCAGATCGCGGAAAGAATGATTAAAATGTGTGAATGAGACCCTAGTTAGAAGGTACATAAAATCCATTGAAACACGAGAGCCTGCATGAAAAAATGCATGGACGTTAAAAAGCTTGAGACGTATGCCAGGACAGAAAAATATCGCAGAAAATAGTGAATGAGAAGATTGTCAGTAGACTAAATGACTTAATGGTGTAATAATAATTAAAATGTATGTTACGCCAGCCACAGTCTGAATTACCACACGTACAAAAATTTCTCTCTATTTCTTGTTGTAGAGTTAAGTTCACAGTCTCAATGGTCAACAGCTGACGAGCTTGTCCCTCTTTTGAAACACGACCGACTTTCTTCTTCTGCTTCTGAAAGAAATTATCGATCTAATATTAAACTGTCTCGTCGTCCTGCAAATCCTGCTCCTTCTCCCGCATCTCCTCCTCCTTCTCCAGTATCTCCACCTCGAGCACAATCACCTCCTCGAGCCCAAACTCCTCCTCGTGCCCAATCTCCTCCTCGTGCCCAATATCCTCCTCGTGCCCAATCTACTCCTCGTGCCGGGCCTCCTTCTACTTCCTGGTCCACAGCTTTAACCATAAGGCTTCCTTCACCAGACGGAGGCAGTTGTGAGCTTGAAGAACTCAGAAACATTCGGCTGATTCCTATTAAGAATCCACACCAGGTATTCCATCTGCGCAAACTCTTTTTTCCTTCTAATCAATTAATTGTTATAAGATCGGAACGTCATACGTTTATGCCTATATCACCTGGAGAACTAATTGTACTAGCATCTGATGATGGTGACGTGTTTGCAGTATTGGAGTCTTCAGAGGTTCTTGCTGGATTATTTCAACGTTCTAGTAATGGTATAAGACCTGTGAAATATAACATTTTCCTTTCGAAAGTAAGCTCAGTGAACGAAAAAGTTACGGATGAAATTAAAGTGGGTTTCCGACAAAAAATAAAGTTGAATTACGAAGTAATCAATATAAACAATACTCCTTTACACCTCAAAATGAAAAAACTTTTAATCTAAAATAAAATGCTTGCTATCTAGAGTGGGACAAGAATATTTTATATAACTGGTAATCATAATAAAATGTCAGCATGTTATGGTTCTAAAGGTCTTATTCGATCATCAATGTTCAAGCAGTTCTTTTTAATTGTTTTATTCAATCTATGTATTTAAGGATTTATCTGCTTCGTTTAAAATTGGTCTTTTCTGGACGAATTCAACTGTTTTTGGCTAAAAATTTACACTAACAATCATTTATCAATATTACTTAAAATTATTTATTATTTATCAATCAATTCTGAATTTGGTTTGGCTAGTCAGGATTATTTTTTAATCAAAGACTTTATCCTAAATAATTTTCGAAATGTTCCACAATGAATCTTAAACCTCTCTTTAGTTTAGCTGCTGTGTATTTCTGTTGAAAAGGCGATTCTAATTGACTGAGTCACGAAACATGAGTTCGCGCGCCATCTGATGCGCGCTAAATCAAATAGGCCTTTGACGTCACAAATTATGCATCCTTTGCTTGCTTTGCCACTCCAAAATAATATGATTGCATGTCATTAAGCGAAGTAGTGTTTTTTAAGCAAAAAGTCTACAAAAAATAATGTTTTGAGAACATATACTATTTTTACTCATATTTTATACAGTTAAGTCGCTGAACGGCACATATTAGCCGATTAGATTAGACGCCTTATTGCGTAAATACGAATTTCAGGGTAATGATAAGATTACCAATTTATAAAATCTGTGAATTCTGTGAATAAATTATTTGTGCTAAATTTGAGAGCTTTGTAATAATAAATATATGAAAGAATACGTCTTCGATATAATCATAAGAATTATTTCATATATGGTTAAGCAAATAAATAACTCATTGTACGGGATTTCTCTAAGGCTAATTGGATACTTTATTTCACCTCCTGAAGAACTTAATTTTAACTAGGGCGTAGATTGTAGTATAATTAAGATGTAAATATATTAAGAGAAACAGAAAAAGCGAAAGAATACAGAGGTACTGAAAAAACGTTCCAAAGTTATTCAAACGTTGCATTTAGTTTAAAAAAATTCTTATTTCTCTAAAATCGAATAACTACCTTTTGAGGTTACTTTCACCACGAAATTCAGGATACCACAGATGCAGAGGCACTTTGGAACGCTGTACTGTTTTTATTCTTCCAAATATTGTTTTTAAGATTTTCCTAAAAGGTGATAGAGAAAACGCATCCTATCAGATTTATGTGGGCTAAACCATTTTTGACGCCCGGAGATTTGTTGTTCCTAACAATGTCATTTTAGAATTTTTTGTACCCACTGAAAGATATCGCAAAAGAAAAGGTGTTTCTTATTTAGCTTTTATACATTGTTTGCGGGGAAAAGTAGAAAATTTAATTCTAAGGAAGAAAAATTCTCTTGGCTACAAGAATTATTTAGAACGCGATTAACATGAAAGACATGTTCATTATCAAAGTGCAAATTAAAAAAAACTGGGAAAAAAATAAAGGGGTTGGTTTTATGAGAAAGTAGACTTTTATCATTTTTTTTTTTGCAAAAACGCGGATTTTAGCCGATTACACAAGCAGGTTATAAATGAAATTAGATAAAAAAGAACACGAGAATTGTCTCAATCAGGTAAAAAATGATAGATGTTTAAAAAAATCGGATTTTTGAATAACAAAATAATTTCCTTTACAAAAAACAACATATTATTTTGATTCCAAGTGTTATCCAATTTCTCATATTTTTAGGCATATTGCACTGGTCAGGCTTAGGGCTTAATAACAGAGTCTAAAAACAAATTTTCTTTTAATCTCACAAAAAAGTTTTTTAACAAAAAATTTACTGTAGAACAGATTTTGGAAGGAAAGAATTATGAAAAAAAGTTTTAGAAAAAAAAAATTTTAAAAGTCTGTTAAAAAAATTTGGAAAAAATGTGTAAAAAAAATTTGGTTGTAAAGAAATTAGTTGAAAACAATTTTATGAGAAAAAATGTTAAAAAAATTTGCGTTTAAAAAGAATAACGCAAAAAAAGGCGTGGAAAAAAATGTGTGGAAAAAAATTAAAATTAATATTAATTATAATTACTTTTAATAAGTTTTAATTGTTGGATGAAACACAAGCCCCCAAGACAAGGTTTTTTTTCGTTTTTTCCATTTTTAAGAGCCTTATATCCTTTTTACTGCCCCTACAACCATCGTCCCACTAGGGCTGGTAAGTTATAGATACATTTACGGTTAGCGAACGATGACTTGGTACGAAAAGTTTTTTGCATCTGAATTATGTTGAAAACTTTGCCACAAACCTGAAAATAATAGTAGTAGCAATATTAATAATAATAAATAATAGTAGCAAGTCCTTCTGGAACATACCCGAAAAATCAAGATTAACTTCTGAAACTTTAAAAATTTCTTGTTAATTTTGAACATGCTGTACATTTTTTTTATTTTTCCTGACAGAAACAATGCTTCTTAGTAATAAACGGTGTTAGAAAATTTGTAGGTCTTTTAGAGCATTTGTTCATATCTCGTACAGTTTGACCAAAATTCGATTTTTTTTATTATTTTAAAGAACAAGATTCGCTGTCATGGCATTTTGAAATGGAAAATAATTTTTTCTGTAAAATTGATTTGATTCATCGCAAGAATGATATCATACGAAAAATTTCAACTTTTTTAAACTTTAAACCCAGTAGTTGAATTTTCAAAGAAGATGACTACTCTTCTACAAAAGCGACGAATTCCGGTATGAAAGTGTAAAGTAGCGGGAATTGTGGTTGCTGAGAGTTTCGATAATTGTGGTGAAATTTGAGGTGAG
>JAAAKG020136347.1:0-13230 GCA_010014905.2 Druon quercuslanigerum
CTCTAATGCATTTCCCAAAGTTTCAGCTCGATCTTTTATTTAAAAAAAAAGTTCTCAGGTTCAAAAAAATATTCAATGGACTGAAAAAGTGAGTCGGTAATATAGGTATTTCGTTGTGTCGCATGCCCTTAAGACGGGAAACGTCACAGAGCGTTGGGTAAAGTAGGATGCTGAGGACGCGAAGTCCACAAACTGGCGTCAGAGGGCAACAGTCACTGGACGATAGCACCAGGGTTGCGTACGTAATTTACCTTAGGTAATTTACGTAGTGTTTTACATGCGTAAATTACGTACGTAATTTACGTGCCTAGTTATTTACATGTAATTTACATTTTCAAGATGGCGACTACCCGTTCTCTTTTGACTTGGCGAGGTTTCTTAAGTTGAAAAAAATACGATGTCAGAAGATTAGAAAAGTTAAATACAATCATTTATATTAACAAAGAATCAACAATATTTAGATACCTATGAATTAGAAGACAGTCGTAGCTAGTATTTTTTTAAATACTTTTACAAATTGAACATTTTAAAACTGCTTGATTTTCAACTTTCAGCCGTTCAAACTTCAGTTCTTCCCAAGGTATTTTTTGTCCCTTTGCACTTTCAACACATGATTTGCTCATTTCTTAAATTTTATAAAAAAACAATTTATTTCATCTGCGATTGGGAAAAGTGAGGTTATATTATGCTCTTTTCCCCCATTCCTCTTTCCAGCCCGACATTTTGTTACAATAATTACATTTTTACGTATAATACGTAAATTACGTATTATACGTATAAAAATTCGAGTTACGCGTAACCAAAAATATTATACACCACGTAACCGTGCAACCCTGGATAGCACAGAACAGAAAGTAGTAATGGCAACAAGAGCTGACGTTGCTGAAAGCGTGAGAAGTGGGGGGAAGGGGGACGTTGGTCGCAATGATAGCAGCGATGAGTAAAGGACCAAGAAGCCGACCAAGGAGGGCATTTTAACGAGTAAAGACCCAGGTACGAGCAATCGACGCGGAAGACCCTCAAACTTGCAGCGCCTCAACAGGCTAGGCAGCGCGGGTTCGAATAGAAGTTTGGATAAATGGCAAAAAAGGCAAGCGCGACTATCAGTGAAGAAGAGGATAAAAGAAAAAGAGAGGCCGGGGAAAAGAAGGTTTGGGGTAAACTAGAGAGAATAGAGTATGGACAGAGAGAGTTTGAGGAAGAGAGAAATAGTGAGAAGAAACAGCTGGAAGAACGGATAAGTAATTTAGAAATTAGGAATGAGCATATGGGGAAACAAGCAAAGAATGAGGAAATAGTTAAAGGGAATGAAAAGAACGTGCAAAGTGAAAATGAAAGATTAAAAAAAGACTGACTGTGATTAAAAGAAAATTGGAAGGGGAAGAAAGGGCAAAGAGGATTACTAACTTAGTGATTAAGGGACAGAAAGTGGAGAGTGCAAGAGGTGAAGTGGAAATAAAAAACCTTTTGAGAAGGGAAGAGGAGGGATAAGAAGAGAGAAACGTCTGAATAGCTTTCTGGAATGTGCCAGGTTTGAAGAACAAGAATAAAGGATTTTGCGGGTGAGAAGGACTGGAAGGGGATAAAAAGGCTGTTGCCAAAAGTTTATGTGTGGACATGCAAGAAGCAAGAAAAGTACACGTTAAAAGGAGAACGATGGGAGACATAGTTTCAGGAGTGAGAAAAGAAGTAGCAGTAAAAGGGAAAAAGACTGAAGATATGGAGGAAAAGGATGGAACAATGGGAAGAACGATTATAGTTAGAAAAGTAAAAATAGCGGTGGCTTGTCTTTATAGAAGAAGAGGGGAAGTGGAAGACTGGAGTGTAATAAGGAGATGGATGGAAGAAAAGAAGGAAGAATTGGTTTTAAAATGAGAGGACTTACATGCATGAACTAGTAAAGAGGGGGGTGGGATTTAACATGAAGCAAAGCAGACATGTATAAGAAACATCAAACATAAGGAGACGGACCGGGAGGGGAGGACGTTACTACACGTTGTAGGAGAAACAGTATTCGACTAAATCTTGGCTGAAGAAAGAATGCGGCATATGATAGGGAGTATGAAGGTGGGAAATGAAATAGGGCCCGAGCACTTCCCGGTCATAGCCACACTAAAAGGAGGCATCAATAAGCGCGGAAGAGGGAGAAAGGAACCCGAAAATGGGAGTCTATAGGGTAGATAAATTAAAAGAGTTTAAACAAAATATGGAAAAGGAGAAGGTTAGGTATGTACATAAGACAAAGATGATGTGCTTCAGAAGTAGAAAGAGCAAAATAAATTTCGTTTGGAAGAGGAACGGACAAAAAGTGGAAGTTGTGGAGGAGTCCTGTTACCTAGGTTTTTGGTTTGAAGCAGAAGGAGGAAACGAGCTACAGGTGAGGAAAAGAATTGAATGTGCTAGTAAAGTGATGGGCCCAGTATGGGGTATAGGGAAGAGAAGGTTCAAGGACTATTGGAGAATGAGGGTCTGGTTTTTTGATGCGTTGGTCTGGGCGATGTTGTGTTATGGAGTGGAGATCTGGGGATGGAAGGACCATATGAAAGTTGAGGGCATGCATCAGCGATTTTAGCTGGGTTAGCTGGAGTTGCTCAGGATACATGTTAAGGGAAGAATTGGGATGGGAAAAAATGTTTACTATACAAATTGAGAGAGTCTGGAGGTTTGAAGAGAAGCTAAAAAGGAGAGAGGGAAGCAGAATAACACAAGCATGTTTGGGTGAAATTCGGAACAATGAGGCGACAGGCAGTTTAGGAAATTCAAAATGGGAGGAAGAAAGGAGAAAAATGAGAAGGGTTTGTAATATACGAGAAGGGGTTATGGAATGGCAGGACATAGAGTTAGAGCTAATAGTAAAACAAGAAGAGAGATGGACAAAGATTATGAATTCGAGGTAAAATAGATGGTATATGATGGAAAAGGGTTGACGGAACCAGAATATCTGCAAAAAAACAAGGAAGAAATACGAAATGGAGTCATGGACACATGTATTAGAGAGATGTACAGGAGAGGAAGACGAACAGTTGAGTGTGGATGAGTGTGTGAGGTGGATTTTGGATGGTTATGGACAGGGAGTGATGCGGATGAAGAAATTGGAAGAAGTAAGGGAAAGCAAGAGAGTAGGGCAGAGCCAAACGGGTAGTCCTGAGAAAGGTCAGTAAAAGCAAAAATTTGTTTTCAATTTCGTGCAAAATGCATTTTAAATGGTAAGAGGAAACGGAAGCCCTGGAAGACCGCTCATTTTTTAGAATTAATAATACTTTTGTTTATATTGCGTAAGGTGAAATAGTAGTCAGTTTCACCATTCACAATGTAAATTTTTTAAATTGAAAACGTTTAAAATTAAATTATTTTAAAAAACATTTTAAATTAAGTACTTTTAAATAACAAATATTTTTTAATGTGTTGGACTGTAATTTGAAAATTAAACGAATCCGAGCCTTCATTTAAAACAGTCAAATGTGCACGTGTTAAGTTCCCCTGAAACCTAAAAACAAGTTTTTTTACAACTGTGTCTCTCTATATTTGTTCGTGTATCTGTAGCTTTTTCTTTTATCAACAACATGACTTTCAAAAGAATTGACAGATTGGATTGGCCTTCCGTATACTTTTTTAGTGTCCTAGACTATAGGAAAAGTCCGTTAGCCAGCCCTTTTGAATAAAAATTCAAAAAGTGACAAGAAGACAAAGAATTTATCCTTGTGACTTTTTTTGATAAAAAAAATTAGCAGAGTTATAGCATTTACAAGATTTAAAAAAACACGAAAATTTTGAGCAAAATAATGCACAATATAAAAAAAGCAAGAGAAGAAAAATGCTGCTTTTTGAAAGCCCTTTACGATTAGCACAACAGCTTACTGAATTTTCTTAAAAATCGAAAAGATAAATTTTTACAGTACAAAAAATAATGAAAAGTCAAAAATTCCATTTTGCGGTGAAACTGTGCAAGGTACGCCAGATGATGATTCGACAAAAATTGGACACTCAAAGAAGGTCTACAAATTTGTTATTTGTGACTTTTTAAAAGGACGCCTAGTTTTTATTTTATTCGCAAAAAACAGCATTGAAAAAAATTAAATTGGTGGACAAACGACACAAGCTATAAAAAATGAATGAATAAAAGTTGCTCTTGCAAAAAATAGATACAAATTTGTCGTTAATAATTTTTTGATAGGATGCGTAGTTTTTGTTTGAATCGTAGAAAGCAACATATTAAACACGCTCTTTGTGTGTGTGGCTGTGTTATCAAGGTGCCCGCTGGGCTGAGAAAAGACAGTGAATTTATTTTTTGAGCTGGATTTTTTTTTTAATTTTTAGAAGAAAAATCAGCTCAATCGTTTAAAATATTTCAATTTTTATATAAAATTATGCAATTCAGTTTTAAAAAAGATTGATTTTAACTTTTTTAAATGTTTATTTGTTAAATTTTTGATAATGAAATCATTCAGTTAACAATGAATAATTCTTTTAATAATTCTTTTAATCTTTAATTTAAAAAGTTCAACATTCAAAAGAGTTCAACCTAAAATACTGAGTTCACCTGTGCTTCAATTTGCAATTTAGCTTTAATCTAAATCAGAAAATTTTCAGCCTTAAGGGTTCGAATTTTAGAATTTTAATGATTGTAAAGAATTTTAGTAAATCGAGAAATGACCAAGAATTTTTTTCCTTGACTAAAATGTAAAGAATTTATATAGGTTTGAGCGATTTATAATAATTGGGGAGTTTTCCTGCGATGTCAGTGAATTTCAATGTGTTTCAACAATTTCAAGGGATTTTTAAAACTTTTAGCGAAGAATTTTAAGGGACTTTGAAGAATTTCAAGAAATTTTTAAAAATATAAGAGATTTCAATCGATTTTGATGGACTTTATCTGATTGTCTAGATTTTATGAGCTCTTAAATGTGGTTTCGAAGATTTCATTATTTTTTAAGCATATTGAAGACTTCAAGATGTTATACAGGATTTAATTCTTTTTCTGTGGTATTACAAGGGATTTCCCAACATAAAATGCTTGTTATAAAATCCAAGGTGTTGCAAAGGATTTGAAATCGAATCTGAGTACATTTTTTTAAAATCTTTCAAACATTAGTTTTAATTTCAAGAGATTTTTAGAGTTTTCAAAGAATTTTGTAAAATTTCGGAAGACTTCAAAGGATTTCAAAACGGTATCCAGGATATCAGTGATGTTAACAATATTTCATAGGATTACTATACGGATTTCTAGAGAACTTCAGGGAACACAGAAAAAGAAACACTTAATTTAAGTGCTAAATTGGGCAACTGAAATTTGAAATTAAGAATATGTTTTAATCATGAAAGTAAGCAAAAAATAATGAACTTCAGATAGCAAAGACCTAAAATTAAGACGATATTTATGCTGAAAAGTTAGTGCAAGGTTGAAATGGCCTTAAATTAATTACTTTCCTAGCTGAAAGTATAAAGCATATTTATCCTGAAATAATGAATCTCTTCACCTCACGGATATGCCGTGAGTCCTAACTTGAAATAACATTAATTATAAAGATCTAATCCTTATGAAATCCTGTTTGATTTTTATAAATTCTCAAATAGCATATACTTTGTCTGTGCCAAAAATCTCGAAGAAAATTATTTGTGTGAAGAATACTATACAATCATACTCCTCGATGGCAATCTTAACAAAGAACAATGTGCTTTCCTTGGAAATCTAACTTTACACTAAACATATATATGAGCAGAAAATGCAGTTTTAGCGTCGAAAAATTGTGAACAGACAGTACGCGAATGATCCTTTCAACTAAATACAATTTAAGATGCACATAAAACTCCACGGCTGTTCGAGAATTTTCGAGATTTACGAGAAAGTATGACTTGAGTGGTGGACCATGTCACGTGCATGTCAACCTGCATTTTAGAAAGACATTGACTAGGAATCTCATTTAAGTAACTCCCATATAAGTCGTTCCTAGAATTTCTGTCCTTGGAATTTGGTGATGTGGGGACCGTGGGACCGAAAGACTGTCCTTGTTCAGTCAAGCGTGAAAAACAATATGAGGGCCATACTCTTAGTGCATTAGTTGCATCAGGTTGCATCATGCGTCCAAATCCAGCAGAAATTATTCAGGCAGCTCTGCCTGCTTACTTTCATAGCAAACGAATGTTACGTTCGATTAAAGTGAAGGCCATTTAGGACCAAAACCGAAACCACACTTAAATGGAATTTTCAGTGTAATTCTTAATTTTAGGTAATGAAAGCCTTACATGTTATTTCAGGTTGCCTTCAACTTACTTTTAGAACTGTGTATTAAAAGCTAGATGCATAATTTATTTTATTTCAGTCAAGAAATACTTATTTTTTATTTAAGACACGTATAAGTGCTTTGTTCAAGATAGTTTATATACTCAAATTTAATGGCTTTCTTAATTGAAAACATATCTGAAATCAAGAAAAATATAACTTAAAGTATTTATTTTTACTGTGAACAAGAGAAATTACATGAAATTTCAAGGGACTTCCAGAAATTTTGAAAGATTTAAGGGATTTCAGAGATGATAAGAAAGAAATGATGAGATCTCGAGGGATTTGTATGAATGTGAAGGGATGTAAAATGATTGACCAGTTTTCCAGGAATTTTTAGAGAGTCTCAAAAACAACATTGTATTCTCTGGACATTTTTGAACAAAGAAGGCCCCTTTTTATCCCGCTTTAATTCGCACGCAGACGTACGCAAATATAATCTCATAATCCTTCTCTGTCTTGAAATTTTGAACCTGACTCTTATACCTGAATCTTTTGGGTAAGAAAAGAAAAAAAAATATCTTCGGCTCTGGTCGTTAGTATTCGGACTGGTCTTGGTCGCTGGGTGTCAGTCGGTTAAATTTCACTTTCGTCGTAGGATGATTCGACATTCGCTTGGTGGGTGAGCGATTGTGATCCCCGAACGATCAGGATCCACCATCCGCCGCGGATCCACCAACAGCCGCGAAAATCCAACGCGCAACGCCCCAGTAGCGGCGAGTGTGCGCTAGTGTCGGCATCGGTGTTGGTCCGTTTTTTAATCGTTTGCGGTTCCTTCTCCTAAAAAAAAGAAATAAAATTCGAAAGGTGACAACCAACGAGAAAAATCTACTAGGATCCTTAAGAATCGACCCAGCCATGAATTCATCCACTTTTGCCGGGTAAGATCCCCCAAAGTTTCTAATAAAGACACCAATTTTTAAAAACTGATAATTGATCATTGAATATGTGATACTATCTCTGGGTATGTTTCGATTGGTTCATTAAAAAAAAATGCAGCCAGATCTGAATTCTTTTTATTCTCTTAAACCACTGATACCAATTTCCGGTCAGAAAATCCTATCGATCTCTCATTAAGTGAATGACCTTTTGATCGAAGGTATCGAGAAAAATTGTTCATTGCCACGTGCTGAGTCAAGCGATTATTTTTAACATTTGGGTTGGTGCATGGGTGAGTCTCGAGATTCAATTTTAAATCGATGATCAATAGTCCGATTTTTCATCCGGATGGCGGGCATTGTGAAATATTCTCCAGCGATCCAGTACCCATAAAAATGTTTTAAAAGCCCTAAATTGTCAGTATCTCAAGCCCGGAGAATATTATCAGTCTTTAAATTTCCTTTTTGCTTTTTGGATATTACGAATTTTTAACACATGAGGTAAGAGAGCACTTTGAAAAAAATCTGTCGGTAAAAAAACTAAAAATAAAATAATCGGAAGCATTTTATAAGACATGGTAAGGCGCAGGTCAGCCGCTCTAAAATTAAACGCGCTTTACGTATCCACCTAAATACATTTCTATGCTATATAGCCCCTTGGCTGGGTTCTGAAAGCACAGGGCGCCTTCGATTATTCAAGAGGACCACTTTTTTATCAATCGATTTTATTAAAATATTTTTTAAAAACAGCCAAATAAGGAAAAGAAAGTAATGGAAGTTCCAATTGAGAAAGTGCAAAAAAAATGGTTTCAATGAATAAACAAGAGTCAGGAATTAGAAATTGTCTGCATTTTAGAAAATAAGCTGCTAAGTAAACATTAGATTACGAAATCGGTCCAAGAATAAAGTAAATTCATCACCTCGAAATTTTAGAGTGCGCCTTCTAGGTTTTCTCTCATTTTCTAAAAACAATTTCTCTTGTGATCCAAGTTTGTGAAATAATCTTAAATCATTTCTAAAACTTAGTACCCCAGAAGTTTATATTTACATTTATGTGAATTATATAATGCAGCATTTAATAATTTATATTAGGTCATTCTTGTTTTTCTGGTTTAAAATTCGTGCAAAGTTTCTAAGTAATCGTGGGCGGAAACACTTTGGAATTTCTTATGCATATACCGGGTGCGTAAATTGTGTCCCACGCATTGATTTTAAGAGCAATAACGCAGAATCGTTCCGAGATGAATTCGATATTATTGCTTGTGCATCGTTTTCATGGAAGCGATTTCATTTAAAAACAATTGAACCCTATTTAAAAATCCGACTTATGATTTGATCAATCTCCAGATTTCTGGTGTCAAATACAGATGACACATGTATTTATTTAAAAATACAACTTGTATTTATCAAAGAATATTGATAAGTATCCGCATTTGTTATCAGACCAGAAATAAAACTTAAACCCGATTATAAATCTGACCCTAATTTCGGATTCTTTTCTGGGTGATACTGGATCAATCCATTTACATTATTAAATTTTCCAAATATAAAAAGAAACAATCCAAACAATTTCTATGCATATCTAAAATTGCTAATATTTATAACATTCTTTTTACAGACAATTAAATAAAAATGTTTCTTTCAAAAAATGGAGGTAAACTTATTTGGACTCAACTAAAAGAACTCTTATAATATTCATAAGCAATCTCTGTAGATTGGTACAAATCATAATAGGACGCTAGTATATTGAATATGAAAAATTTTAATACAGCATTATGAAAATTCAAAAAACGTGTAATAAATCGTGAGCCACGTGTCGAGTCAGTGCCAAAATAAAATCGTCTCTGTTTTCACCACTTCTTCAATATTCTATTCTTAAAGAGCCTGGTTGCCTCTGACTGGCCACCCAACTTTACGAGTCCACCTAATAAAATGCTCTGGAAAAATAGGGGAATTGAAATCAAAACATATGAATTTCGAAACCAAGTTTGAGTCTTGCATCCAAAATTGAGAGGCTAATTTATAAAAAAAATTTAATTGGTTTGTAGATGTATTTTCGTCAAACGTGTATCAAACGATTATAAATAAACACATTTTTCAATGAAAATTTTTAAAATGTGTTATTAGAAACTTTCAGAAGAGACCATTTCAATATTTAAAAATTTTAGATATAGTAGCTTTAGAAATTAAAGAATGAAAAATTGTATCGACTTTAACGACTTTCCATTTTTACTTAAAAATTAAAACAAACTTAAATTTTAAATAAGTCATTTTTAAAATGTATAACACATTCTAAGCAATAAATTTTCAATCATATGATTCCAAAGATGAATAATTATTTCATTGGAAATAAAACAATTTTTAAATAAACTTAAAAAAATGTATTTCAACTAATAATTTAAAATTGGAAGTTCTTTAAAATTGATAAATTTATTACAATCAAAGTTTCAAATTACAATAAGTTAAAAATTCTAGCTTCCAAATTTTAAATTCAGCTTGTAGAGGATGGAACAATTTAAAACTAAAATCCTTTAAAATTAAACAATTTTCACTTACGAAATGTCAAAAATAATATAAGATGTTACAATGTTAAGACTTGAAATTATAACATCTTGCTTCATTAAAATTTTTTATTTGAACTTAAAGTCTAAAAAATAAAAACATAATTATTTCAAATCCGAAACACCCATGAATAAAATCTAAAACCCGGAAAAACCTAGAAAACTTTTAACTTTAACCATTTTAAACTCAAATGTAAACATTTTTATGATTGCAGTGCAGAATATTTTTATTTTAATAATTCAATCATTATTATATCACAATTTTTCTGTTTATAAATTAATTAATCGAAATTTTAAGTATATTAGAGGCTTAGAGGCTCTCAGATTAAACAAATTACAAACCCTAACGTAAAAAATATTTTGAATCGCAAAAATTAGGATATTAAACATTGGTAAGGTTTCAAATGAAATAGTTTGACATCTGAGGCCTTCGAAAGTTAAAAATACAGCTTCAAGATTTTATATGCAGTTTTTAGAGTGGAATCATTTAAAACTGAAATGCCTTAAAATTAAACAATTTTCTTTTAGAAAATGTAAAAGAAGGTATAAGATGTTACAATTTTGAGGCTTGAAATTGAAAAGCCTAATTTAAAATTTAGTCATTTGAATTTCAAGTCTGAAAAGCAATCAATAATTATTTCAAATCCGAAACAGCCAAAAATTGAAATGAACTGAAATGAACATATATTTATGTTATTATAATTTAAAATTTTTTAATTTTACAAATTCAGTATTGAATAAGTTAAATTTTTCAACTGTTTTTCAATTCTAATAGAGTCTCAAAAATTGAACAAATTCGAAAAATTGAGCTATTTCAAATTGATAATGCCCAAAAAGTAAATATTCTAAACTGAAGCATTTCAAATTAAGGAATTTAAAAATTGAATACATCCATCTTAGAATCCTTCGAGATTTGAAGATTTTACAAATTTAAACAATTGAAATAAATTAATTCATCATCTATACATATAATAAAATAATTTAAAATAATTTAAATGCAATATTACACTATTTTATAACATGTAACAATTAAATTTGTAGATTTAAAAATTCAACATTGAGAAATTGGTATCCGAATGTCTAGATTGTCCAATAGTGTGGCTCATAAACGCTTCTTTTTTTTAGAGGACAACGATCCCCCCATTTCATTCTGAATCCGAAAAAAGAAATTCCTTAATTTTTTTCATTTTAACAGGTGCCGCTTTTGACTTGAGGTTTCCCACGTAAAATGCATGGAGAAAAATCACTTTTTTGAGTTTGTAAAATAATTTTTTAGGGTTTGAAAGAATGTGACGGGAAAGTATAGGGGCTTGTACAGAATTATCCAATGAAGAATTTTATATATCAGACATATGGGTTTGACACCCCCAACATACACCCACGAGTACCTGAAAACTACCCTTAAAACCAAAAACGTCAATTCTTCATGAAATCGACTTTTTGAGCACTGTATTCTGGTCTTTTTTTTACTTAAAATTATTAATATTGGTCTAGTAGAATATTTATTATTATTGGTTAATTAATTTTTAATTATTTAAACAAATGGAATAAACTGCCAGTTTATCGAATTTTCGAAGAAAAACACTGTTTACACAAATGGAATTTGTTTAAATAATTAAAAATGAAATAAAAATGTTGTTCAATATTCCATTAGACCAACAGTATCATTTTTTTACAAAAAATTCAAAAAATTAAATTTAATCAAACAATGTTGATAAACATTCCACTAAAGAAATATTAATAATTTTCGATAAAAAAAATTATTTAAAGAAATTCCATTTCTTTAAACAATTGAAAAATGAACTAATGTTAATAAATATTCCACTACACCAATAATAATTTTTAGGGAAAAAACGAATTTTCCAGATAGTATGGAAATCTATTTTTAATGATTGAATTTTTTTTCATGTTTATATGCATAAAATTATTTTTGAAAACATTGATTATTTTCCAATCTCAAAATAAAAAAGAGTACTATTTAACAATTTTTATTATTTTCAACAATTAAAACTTAATGAACCAATGTTAATAAATATTCCACTAGACTAACAGTAATCATTTTTAGGAGAAAAATGAATTTTCGAAACAAAATTATTTAAACAAATTCCATTTGTTTAAATAATTAAAAATTAAATTACCAATGCTAATAAATATTCCAATAGACCAATATTAATAATTTTAAGCAAAAAAAGACAAAAATATAGTGTTCAAAAGGTATGCCTGATCCATAAAATGCCCCCATACTTTCCCGTCACATTTTTTCAAACCCTGAAAAATTATTCTAAAAACTCAAAAAAGTGACTTTCCCCCAACCGGCACCTGTTATAATACAAAAAAAATTTAAAAATTACGAAATTTCTTTTTTTGTATTTGGAATAAAATGAGGATGGGGGATCGTTGCCCTCTAGCATGCAAAAAATTTTGCCATGCATTTTTGGACCACCCTGTTGTCCAATTTCAAACTGCACTATTAAATTTCATCATTATTAATTTAAATGTCTTCTTTATCTAGGAAATTGAGTATATTGAATACAAAAAATTGTAATTTGCATAACAAGAAGCGTTTAAAAATTACAATTATAATAATTTAAAAGAGAAAAATTATTTTTATAGCGTTTCAAACCAGGATTTTTTACAATTAGCTGAAGAAGTTAAAAACTGCACAATATAAAATTTTAAAAATAATAAAAAAATAATCAATCGTGCCCCGAAATGACGCTTCAATGCTGCCAATCTAGGGTTAATTAAACATCGACTTAGTAGATCCTTGTTTCTAGAGACTCAATTTCAATTTAATACGTCGCGTTCAAACTTTATTCAATGGTTAGTCATAAAGTTAAATTTAAAATAGAAAATTCAATTAGATTATTTTGAATGATTTAAAAAATTTTGACATTTCATTGACATTGCAGAAAAAAGTATTAATTTATCGACTTTAAAAGTTTTGTTTCTCGATTACCACTGTACATTTACACAGATAATAAGTGATCATAATCGGTTGTAGTCGAGCGACCTTGTAATGCCGCATGGAGTTTAAAACTTCCTTCCTTAAAAGGTTTACTCAGCAGGTACACGGGATCAGAGAAATGTAGGTTACCACAGTCACCATGAGTTCTTCCACCCGAATGAACGTCGGAATTTCCTGTGCTGTGTATTATTTCTTAAAAATAAAAAATAAAGATTATATAATATTTGTAAGTGGCAATACGGAAAAAAGTCTTTATTTCTTCTAATAGTGAAGGTAACTAGGTGATACAAAATTCAATTTTATTACTACTAAAATATTAAATATTCTCTAATCTTTACGAACACAATACGAAGTAGAGAAATAACTCTGAAAGATGATTCATCTCAAGAGTCTACGAGCCAAGGCGATAAAACCAGAATCTTCGGCTAATTTCTTCGAAAGAGGATATATATGTATATATATATATGATATATAATATATAATAATAAATAAATAATAATAATAAATAAATAATAATAAATAAATAATAATATATAATCTATA
>JAAAKG020136348.1:0-13230 GCA_010014905.2 Druon quercuslanigerum
CTCCTAACGGTATATAGATTTTGTACAATAATACATTTTTATTAGAAATATGTTATATATAAAAAATAGCGATATATAAATATATATATATATATAATACATGAATATATATCTATATGCCTACAAATATTTATGCTTATTCGATAGTCAATAAGACAATACGTGAAATGTAAAACTTCGAATGAAGAACTAGATGTTTTATACGAGTGAAGAGAAGCAAATTTCATAACAGAGATTTTATACTAAAAGCAAGACGATTCTCTCAAAAATGACTAGAATAGTTTGGCTTTAGTCATTTTTGATTTAATGGTCAGTTTTCAAAAAAAAGCGAAGCCTGCAATTGCTTTTGTGATTTTTAAAGTATTGACATTATTTCTCATTGTTCGCAAGCTAAGATCGAACTCTTCCACAATTTTGTCTTTACAAGCTTAATCATAAAGTGTGTATCACGTGCGAAATATTAATGACAAGAGTGCAATCACTTAATCTACGTTGAGTTACGAATTTGATTCAGTATTGAGTGAAACTACAAATATAATCGTCAGTGATTATATTTCAAATGGCGAAACAAAAAAGTATAAAAACAAATAAATGAAAAAGTGCCTGTGCTTACACACTAGGGTGATCGAAAAATTTAAATTTCGATTTTTCGTGATCGTTCCCCCTCCAATTTGTCCGTTTTTCGGAAAAATGCCCTGTTTTTTCAAATCGGGCTACATTTACCCGTGACCCGAGGCTTTCATTTTCGAACAGATGGAAAAAAGAAGTACTTTTTATTAACTACAGTTAATCACTTCTTACACAATGTTCAAAGAATAATTTTCATCCAATAAAATGTTTAATTATGAGCCCTCGCAACCTTGTATTGTGCCCGGAAAATGCTTTAAAAATGCAGAATAGCAGTTTTATGTGAAATTCTTGCTAAAGACGATAGTTTATTTTTTATTTTTGCAACATTAATTATTTTTATTCGATAGCTGACAAGTTTCCAAGTATTTTAAACTACTTTTTAATTTTTCAAACAACTATTAAAATATTTGGTAATTATTTAAACACCTTTTTGCCTGCATATCATGAAAAGTTATTATTTTCTAGAAATGACACAATTAACGAATGTTTATGATATTTGACATTTATTTAAACAACTTTTTCCATTGTATAGTATGAAAAGATATTATTTTCTATAATTGGTATTTTTTTTAATTCGGACAACATTCACCCGTGTCTCAGAGCTTTGATTTTCGGAAAAACGGAAAAGGCCTTTTTATTAACTCTTAGTTAAAAGGATAATTTTCACCATATAAATTCTAAATCTGTAAAAATGCAAAATAGTAGTTTTATTTGGAATTCATGCTAAAGACGATATTTTTGTTATTTTTTCCACATTAATTATTTTTTGTCAGTAAATCGTGAAAAGTTACTATTTTTCGACGTAAATGATAGTTAAAAAAACTAAATTCAATTCAAATTTCTGGTTTTAAATACTTGGTAATTATTTAAACCAATTTCCATGTGATTAAAAAATATTTTCATCTATGAATCGTAAAAATTATTATTTTCTTAATTAATAACACAATTAACGAATGTTAACAGTAATAATTTTTTGTGATATTTGGCATTTTCTGAAACAATTTTTTTCACTGTATAGCATGAAAAGTTATTATTTTATGTAATTAGTGATGCAGTTATTAATTGTTGAAAAGTGATATTTTCTTGTGAAAGACAATCCGGAATTATTTAAACATTATTTTCTTATTGCAACGAAATCGATCTAAAACAAATTATCCATAATGTAACTGAAAAAAAAATTGTTGAAAAAAATGATTGTTTAAAAAATTAGGGTATAAGTTCTGAAATGGGAAAATAATAATAACCTACATAGTGTAAGAGATTCGAAAAAAATGATAACTTTCTTCATTTTTCTTACGAAAAAGCGCAAATGATTGATTATTAATTTTTTTATTCATTTGTAAACTGTTTTTTACAAAAAAATATATCTCTTAACATTCATTAACTACGTCATAAATTCTAGAAAAGAGTAACTTTTCAAAATTTACAGAAGAAACAATTTGTTTGAATAACATTCATTAATTGCGTTATTAATTTTAGAAAATGGGAGCTTTACAAAATTGTCTAAACAAATAAAAAATGTTTTAATAATTGCCAGATATTGCTAAAAAAATATTACTCAACATTTATTAATTGTGTCATTAATTTCAGAAAATAATAATTTTTTACGATTCACAGGGGAAAAATTGTTTAAGCAAATGCAATTTTTAAAAACAATTACCAAACACGTTAAATAAGAATTATTACTCTTGACATTCATCAACTGTATCATTTATCCTGAAAAATAATAATGTTTCACAATGTACGGGTGGAAAACATTGTTTAAATAAATAATAATTGTTCAAGCGATAAAAAAAGAGTTAAAAATGATTCGAAAATAATCGTAGAAAATAATAATAATAAGTGCTTCTTTCCATTTTTGAACACCTAAAATTTTCCCATTTAAAACCCCAAGTTAATTTAACAAACTGGGGGGGGGGGGGTAGATCAACAAAAATTAAGGCGAATTTTTACAGGTATAAATTTGGACCACCCTATTGCACACACGCGTGAATTGTTTCGGATATTTTGCACTTTAGCCGAACTTTTTCAATTTTCTTTTATAAAAAGATTTTATGGTGGGTGAATTTTTGGCAGCTATTCGCGTTTGATTTTTGTCTGTGAGCAGAATATACTTGTGCGTATAAGTTTTCAAGAGACTACGTGATTTTTCGATATCGAGAAATAGCATTTATTTTTGACTCTATACCTTAGCTGAACTTTAGAAAATCACTGGAGAAACTTGTTTGGAATTTCAAGTTTGCTTAGGCATTTTTCTTTAAGAATTAATTTTTTTAAATTGAATCTAATCATTCTGGAGAATCGATATCCAGAAACAATTCTCTACAGTGGATAATCATTCATTAAAAATACTAATGTATGTAGAATAGATAATTTAAACTTACTGATTTTACGTATATTTTTGATTATAATAAATGATTATCTACTGTAGGTTGGTCTCTACAGTGTTATTAGTCCTAGTAATTGCTTCCAATTTCTGTAATCGGTTTCAGATTTGAAATGAAGAAAAGAAGTTGAGAGACTTTCGAGGAGGATTCGAGAATTAGTCATCTTTTTGATAATTCAAAGACTGAAAGTTCCTTCCACAAAAAAATATGAAATTTCAACCGAAAGTCTTTCAATCTTCTTTTTAAACAGAGAAATATATTAATTTTTTAATAATAAAGTTTCTATTTCTACATCACTTGATTAAGTAAGAAAAGAAGAAATCCACAGATTTTCTTCAATAGAACCTGCAATTCAATAATGATATAGTGAAATTTTGCAATTGAGTTTCTCAAGATATACTTGATAGCAGAGGTGCATTGTGTATCTTATTGTTTTAAATAAATAGGTTTAATTTCTCCGGAACCTATACTGTAATGTAGTGTAATGATTGTACAATTTATAATAATTATTTGCAAATATTGTCAGTGATCGAAGATTTTAATACGATGTAAATTATCATAAAGATTTTATGACTAGAGAAAAAATAAAAAGGAACTTATTTATAGAAATGAAATTGATAGTTTTTTTTATCCTTTCTCTTTTTTATTCAAAATTTAAATAACTAGCAGCATCAATCCTGTAGTTTTTATGCTTTAGGGGTTACATAGATATAATTTTCCGAAGATTCTGTAAAAATTCAAAAAGGTTTTTGAAGATTTTACATGCCATGTCAAAATTCCAAGGGAAAATTTAATATTTTCTACCAAAGACGATAAATTTTCAACGAAAAATATATAATTGGTAATACAAAGATGTTAATTTTAAATAAAAACCAGTTGAATTTATCCAGAAAGACGAATTTTCAACAAAATGTGTAATTTTTGACTAAAAAATGGATTTTTAACAACCGAGTTCAACTTTTAACCAAGCAGTTGCATTTTTTACAAAAATATATGGTTTAAAAAAATTTATTAGTTGATATTTTAATCAAAAATGGTTTCAATTTTATAACACAAAAAGTTAAATTCATCCAAAAAATTATATTTCCAACCAGAAGGATGAGTTTTTAACTACAATGATGAATCTTCAACTAAAAAAATGATTGTTTAACAATGCAGTTCCATTTTTAATCAATTAGTTGAATTTTCAACCAAAAAAGATTAATTTTTTAAAATATTTAAGTTTTTAATGCAGTAACTTCATTTTTAACTATAAATATAATAGTAGAAATTTCAATTAAAAGAATTATCTTTAACCAAAAAAGTTTAATTTTCAGACAAAAATAAATAATTTTCAAATCAAAAAGACGAATTTTCGCCCAGAAAAGAGTTTGTAGTCTAGAAAGACAGAAAAATCACAAAAATTACATTTCTAAGGGAAAAATAGTCTTTAATACAAAAAATTTCGAAAAACTATTTCCTTTTTATATTTATTTGTTTTGAACATATTTTTCTTAAGATTTTTGGGAAAATTCAAAAAGCTTTATGAATATTTCTGATATGTCTAAAATATATCATTTTTTTAGTTGGAAGAAAGTTTAGGGAAATATAAACATATTTGATAAATTATCGAAAATCTTTTACAGTTTAAAAATATTTTAAATCTCTTCAAAACTTCTTAAATTCTTAAATATGTAGCTTTTAAATCAACTTTAATTATTCCTAAAATTTTGAAAAATCTCTTAAAATTAATTTTTTTAAATAAAAAATGAGTTTAAATTTTCCCAGGAATTTTAAGACACATTTTTTAAGTGTCAAATATTATTTCGAAAATTCTGTAATCTTAATAAATTGAAAGATTTCAGTTTAATTTTTCCCAGGAATCTTTAGAAAAAAAATTTATTCTCTTAAAACCTTTGAAAATCCTTTAATTCTTAAAAGGCTTGTTTTTGTCGAAATCTTAAAATTTACTTTTTTACCAATAATATTTATCAAGGAGATTAATTTTCCACCATGAAATAGAAAATTTTAAAATAAAACAATGAATCTTCAAACAAAAAACTGACTTTTTAACCAATTAGTTCAATTTTAAAACTAAATTTCAAAAAATAGGTGAATTCTTAGCAAAAAAGATTTTCATTTTAAACGAAACATTTGCAATTCGCAATTAAAACCAGATTTTTCATGCCAGAATAAAGAAAACTTTGAGGATAATTAAGATTTGAAAAAAAATTTAATAGCGAATAAAAATTTCAGATAAATATTTAATTTTCTTTGTTTATTTGTTAAATAAATATAATTTTCCTAGGTTGTTCGAGAGAAATAAAACAGATTTTTGAAGATTTTGAAAAAGTATCCAGAAAAAAAATTTTAAACAAAAAAAAACATTAAATATCTTTTTAATTGACTCAAATTATTCCTAAAATTGTTTTAGAATGTTCCGGATTCATTTATGATAATTTTTTTGTAATGTTACAAATATAAAAAAATTTTATCTGAAAATATACTTTTTAAAATACAGAATCAGTTCAATAAGACTTCTTTTATTATCTTGAGATCTTTCAAAATCAATACAAAATTAAAAAATGTTATTCCGGAATCTTCAAGTTTTAGATTTTTTGAAAAATTTTATTTTTGAAATTCTTTTGGAAGTTCTAAAAATCTTTTAAAAGGTTTCGAATTATTCTTAAAATCTTGTAAAAAATGTCTTAAAAACCTTACAGATTCCTTTTTAATAATTTTAAAAATCTTTTAGAATGTTCTGAAATCTTTTCAAATATTCTCTCAGAATAAATGTTGTAAAATAAAACATCATTTCAAATTTTTCGAGAAATTGGAAGAATTTTTTTTTATTTTCTTGACACCGTTCAAAATTTCTAAAACGCTTCTTAATTTTTTGTTCGAAATCTTTCAAATACTACATTTTTGTTTGTATCCCTTCAAAACTTCTTTCTGTTAAACTTATTGAAATTTTTCCTAAAATTTGGTAATCTTGCAAAACTGAAAAATTTAGCTTTGAAATTTGAAAAAGTTTTTTTCCGAAATCATTTGTAATTTTTTTAAAAATCTTTCTACACAGTTTCTTTAAATTAACACTGTAAAACATTAATTTTAATTTTCCTTGGAATCTTAAGAAAAGGTCAAGGGGCTGTGAATAGAATCCTTTTGCTATTTAAAAAGAATTTGATTAAAAATTTAAAAACAGAATATTGTCTTTATTATTAAAGAATCATTTACAATTTAAATGTTCTCTTTTAGAAATAAACGTTTAGAGTTTATTTACAACTCTGCAATAATGATTCAATTTTCTTTAAGAGCATTTCGACCTCCTCGTTTTTCCAGATAAGATTGTATATAGATTTATCTTTCGTATCTTCAACAAAGCTTTGAAGAATAATTTTTATTTGTCGTAAATCGAAAAGGTTGTGATTCTTTCCGAAAATCCAGGTATCGAAGGATAGATTCGGTGTTTTATAGACCAGAGAGTTTATTCGTTTTTCAGCAATAAAGGAGAGGAAGTCGTAAAATTGAGCGTAATTCATTCCATAGGAAGCTTTTAACATCAACTGACAGTGTGAGGACCAGTCTTCCATTTCTTTGCAGTCTTCTATTTCTCTCATTACAGATAATAGTTCATTTTTTAATGCTAGCCACATGTTTCTGATATTGCAACCATTAACCCAGTTATGATTGATGGAAATCGTATCTTCCTAGAAAATTAAGAGAATTCTTTTTTAAACTTTTTCAAAATTACAGAAATAGAGTTCATCCCTTTTTTCTCCATAAATTAAAAAAAAAACACCTAAAATTGAGCATGATACTAATTTCAAATATTTCCTAAACGATTTATTTACTAATTTTGTAGATTTGAAGGGCATCGTCGACAGCGAAGAAATATTTAATAATGAGATTTTTAACAAAAATAGAGGAATAAATTCTTTCAAATAAAATTAGTGCACGCACTTAAATTAAATTCAAATGATAAATTTCTAAAAAAACTGTTTGGTTTTCAACACTACATTTTTAACCAATGAATCAAATTTTCGACCATGGAAGATGCATTCTCAACAAAAAAGCAAAAAGGAATAAAAGGAAAAGCAAAAAAAAAACAAAAAATGATGGATTTTTAACAAAATTATTGAATTTTATGCAAAAAAAATAAAAATTTTAATCAAAAAAGTTGAATGCATCCAAAAAAGAAGAATTTTCAACAAAGCAGTAGGTTTTTCATTAGAAACTTTTTTTTTTAGTCACGACAGAGAAAAAATCTCAATCAAATTGTCGCATTATTAAGACAAACAGACGAATTTTCAATATAATAGTAACATTTTCAACCAAAGAGATGAATTTATGGCTGAAATAATGAATCCTTAAACAAAAATACTAATTTTCTACAAAATATTTAAATTTAAATAAAAAAACTGTAATTTTTAACAAAATTGTTGATTTTCAACAGAACAATTAAATTTTTGACTAATTAATTAAAATTTTAAGCAAGAAAGATTATTTCTCAATTAAAAATGTAATATTTGATATTCAAATCAAAAACGATTTTCAGTCAAGAAAAAATAGAAGTTTCAAACAAATTTATTAATTTGCAAGCTGAAACGACGATTTCTCTAAAAAACAGTTGGATTTGCAAAGCAAAAATTTAAATTTCTAAAAAAACAATTAATTATCAAGCAAATAGTTCAATTTTTGCCTAACATAGTTGAATTTTCTATGAAATTAGTTGAAATTTTCAACAAAACTGAATACATTCTTAACAAAACTATTGCATTTTTAAATTCAAAAATAATTTCAGTAACGAAAGACAAAAAGTCCAACCAACTTGTTGAATTTTTCAAATTAAATTTTTTAATCATTGCATTTTTTAATAAAAAAATATTAATTTTCAACGAAAAATGTAAAAAAAAAAACATTAAAAACAAAATTAATGAACAAAAAAGGATTTTAATTTGAAATAAAAAAAAGTTGAATTCACCCATAAAAGATAAATTTTTAACAAAATATTACATATTTCATTAAAAAGCGATTTTTCAGTCAATAAAGAAAAAAAAATGCAATCTAATTGTTACATTTTTAAGTCAAAAAGATGTCCTTTTAGAAAAATAGGTACATTTTTAACGAAAGAAATTAATTTTCAGGTAAAATGCTAAATTTTCAAACAAAAATATTTATGTCTAAGCCCAAATATCGAATTTCCTACAAAAACAATTGAATTTGAACAAAAAAGGATGAACTTCTAAGCAAATTATTGATTTTCAAGCAAAATAATTAAATTCGTAACTATTTTTAAAAATTTTTAATCATGGAAGATGAATTTTCAACGAAAAATGTAACCGTTGATATTTCAATAAAAAATATTTTAATTATAAATAAAAAATTATTGAGTTCATAAAAAATAGACGTCTTTTTTTAACAATGTAGGCAGTTGATTTTTTGAAAAAATAGTTTGTGTTTCAATCAAAAAATATTTTAAATTAAAAAAGAACCGAATTGTTGTACTTTCGAGATTCAAAGAAGAATTTTTAACAAAATAGATGATTTTCGAGTTATAAAAGATCTTTCAGGCAAAAAAGAAAAAAAAATCAAATAAATTGTTGGATATTTCTATTGGAAATTTGGAATCCAAAAAGAAAAGTTTCTATGAAATACTAAGATTTTCAAATTAAAAATATAAATTTTCAACCAAAAAGTTAATTTTCAACCAAATAGTTGAACTTTCTACGAAAATAATAGCATTTTTAACAAAAAGGATACATTTTTAACAAAATTATTGAATTTTGAATCAAAAAAGATTGTTCAGTCACGAAAATACACAAATTTTAACCAAAATGTTGAATTTTCAAGCTAAAAATACAAATAAGTAGTTGCATTTTTTATGAAAATAGTAGATTTTTCAACCAAAAAGAATTAATTTTCCGCCAAAAATAAATGGATATTATTATTGGGTTTTATTAATTAATTTTACATTCAAGTGGAAAAAATTGATGAGAATAAGGAATCAAGATCTATCTACTAATAAACATCCATTTTGTTAAAGTCAACCATGAAAATTGTTTAATTATATTTTTTATCCAGTTTTCAATCTTTGATTTTATTAATTATTTATCTAATGTATTTTTATCATTAAAAAGAATCATTTTCGACAAAATAGTTGATTTTACAACAACAAAAATTCTTTCATGAAAATTAATTACTGAACTGCTGTGATCTCAGAAATTAGAAACTTTTTCTCACAATAAATATTAAAATAAATGACATAATAAATCTTAATAAGTACCAAATTCCAAACTTGATGATGCCAGCCTGAAGGTACGAATATAATTTCACCAGCTTCTTGAATTATGTCATAAAACTTAACTAACTTATTATCATTCTTAATTCTTTCATCTTCTAAAACGTCGTAAATTAATTTCCCGAATGAGTCACGTAGATGATTTTCTTCACCGGGTGGAAAAAGTAGCCAGCGTTTTCTCCCATAAATGTTGGCTGACCAACTGTAGGAAGAAAAAACATCAGCGTGGAAAGGTGTCCTGAAAAATGGATTTTCAAATTCTAATTCTATTTTATTGACAAGATCGAATTTTAAATAATTAGCAGTGGTGTAGTCCTAAAACAGAAAGTGATCTGGCGGTACTTCCTATAAGATGCATTACCCGTTTAATAGGGGGGGGGGGGGGTGAAAACTAAATTTGGTAAGAGAGGTAGTTAAGATCCAACTATAATTTTCGGTAAAAGTTCATTTTTTCTATTGGAAATGCTACTATTATATTTTTTGTTCAAAATTCATCTTGTTTAGTTAAAAATTCTATTATTTGTTTAAACATTTAATTTTTTTGTTGAAAATATAACTATATTCTTAATAAGTAATTTTTTTATCAAAAGTTTAACTACTTTGTTCAAAAATTCTTTTTTTACTTGAAAGTTCATTTCTTTGGTTTAAAATTGAACTATTTTGATGAAAATTCTCTTCATGTTTACTTGAGAAACTCAATTTTTTAAACTGGTTAAAAATTTATCTATTTTAGTATAAAGTTCAATTTTTTGGTTCAAAATTCATGTATTTTATTGAAAATTCATCTTTCTTCGAAAAAATTTAATCATTTTGCTTGGAAATTTATCCTTTTTGATTAAAAATGCAATTATTTGGTAGAAATATAAACTGTTACATGTTTCGGTGAGCATTTATCTTTTTTGGTTGAAAAGTATATTATTTCACCTAAAGTTGAATATGTAAAAAAAAATTTTAATAAGAATTCATAATTATGGTTGAAAATTTAACGACTACTTGCTTTTAAATGAACTTTTGTGTTTAAAATTCTATATCTTTTGTAGAAAATTCGACAATTTGGTAGAAAACTAAACTATTTGACTGAAAATTAAATGTGTTGGTTGAAAAACTGTATTTTTGGGTTGAAAATTAAACTTTTTTGAAGATAAGTCGTCTTTTTTACTTTAAAATAAAAATAGTTTTGTTGAAACTGCATGTATTTTGTGCCAAAGTACGTCTTTTTCCTTAGAACATTAATCTTTTTGGTCGAAAATTAATCGTTTTGGTTGAAAATTTAACAACTTTGTTCAAAATCGATTTTTTTTGTTCAATTTTTTTTTATCTGTAAATTTAAATATTCCATTTTGGTTGAAACTTTATGCTGTATGTTGGATAAGTTGGAAATTAAACAATTTGCTTCAAAATTCATGTATTTTGTTGAAAAGTCGTCTTTTTGGGTAGAAAATTAATCTTGTTTGTTGAAAACTTAACTATTTGTTAAAAAATTCATATATTTTTTTGTCATCTTTTTATATAGACAATTATTCTTGTTTGTTAAAGTGTCAACTTTTTAATTGAGAATTCAATTATCTTGTCAAAAATTCATCTTTCTTGATTGAAAATTACCTTTTTGTTAAAAAATCATCTTTTTCGATTTAAAAGTAATTTTTTTTAAGCAATCGACTTTTCAACATAAAAACTTGACTTTTACGTTAAAAATTCATTACGCATGGTAGAAAGGTCATAGATTTTGGTTAAAAATTAATTTCTTCGATAAAAATTTAATTTTCTTCTAAGAAATTTATCTTTTTGTTTTATAAAATGAAATATTCGATTAAATTGTGACCTTTTTTTGTTTACAAATTCGTCCATTTGATTCATGCTGAAAATTTAACTATTTAGTTGAAAAATCGCTTATTTTGTTAAAAAACTAATTATTTTTGGAAAAATTAATTATTTTGTTAAAGTCATTGCTTTTGGTCTAAAATTATTTTTTTTGTGTATAATTCGTCTTTTTGGGTTTAAAATTAAATCATTTTGTTTAAAGTTCGTCTTTCTTTGGTTAAACATTATTGTTCTTAGACGAAAATTTATCTTCTTAAGTGAAAATTTAACTATTTGGTTGAAAATTAGTTTGTTTTTTTCATTTAGAGCTATTTTTTATTAATGCTGTTATCTGAAAGTTTAACAATTATATTTCTGTTTAAAATTTTATCCTGTTTATTATATAGGTTAAAAAAATTAACTTTTTGATTGAAAATACAACTATTTAGCAAAAAATTGGTATATTTTGTTAAGAAGTAAGTTCAACTTTTTAGTTGAGAATTTAAATATCCTGTGAAAAATTCATTTCTCTTGATTAAAAATGATCTTTTTTTTAAATTCATTTTTTTTCGATTTAAAAGTGCACTGTTTTCTAAAAGATTCGAAATTTTAGCTTAAAAACTTTACTCTTCTGTTGAAAATTTATCTTTCATGGTAGAAAGTCATCTTTCTTTGTCGAAAATTAAATTTCTTCATGAAAATACAACTGTCTTCTAAAAAATGTTTTTTCTTTGTTTTGAAAATTTAAATATTTGATTGAATATTTGATTTTAGGTTTAAAGTTCGAGCATTTGATTGAAAATGGATCCTTGTATGCTGAAAATTCAATTATTTGGTAAGAAACTCAACTACTTTGTTAAAAATGTTATTATTTTTGAAAAATTTAATTATTTTGTAAAATATTTTATGGTAGAAAAGTCGCCCTTCTTAGCCAGAAATTTATATTTCTTGGTCAAAAAGTAACTTTTTTGTTACAAATTCAAATGTCTTCACAAAAATTCTCTTTTTGGCTTTAATATTTTAACATCTGTTCAAATTTTTAATTATTTTTTAGAAAACTCATCTCTTTTACTGGAAAGCTTAGATATTTGATTGTTAATACAACTGTTTGGTTGAAAATTAATTTTATTTAGAAAGTTCATCTTTTTTTGTGTTGAAAATGCAATATATTTCGGCTTGAAATCCTAGGAAATTAAAGTGTTTCGAATTGAATTGAATAAGCTATCTACATTATTTTAATTTTTTTTTAAAGTTATAAACGTAAAATCTGTATTTAGCCAACGGCTACGTTATTACTTTCGGGCCTGACGACTACACCATCGATAATTACAGTAATTTTTTGTTATTACCAAGAACCTTTTGGACCGATGTAGACGAACATGTAATCGTCATTTAAATTTGTTCGTTCGATGTAATATTCGTTGAGCCAATCTGAAGCAAAATATTTCGGAACTTGGTATATGGACATTTTTGGATGTTCCTTTTTGCAATGCCAATCTTTCAGGTAGAGCAGTGGAGAATCACTTGGATAATTTTTAGCTCTAAAATCCATCCAGTAGTTTAGATAATCATTTATTGTCATCTCATCTTTATCCTGAGAATTGTAGAATCTTTTGTTACAATCAGCTACAGGAACTGTGCAATCGCCTGTAATGTATTTTTTTGATAATCAGGTTATTTAATATTTTGATAAAAATATTCACTGCAAAATGAACTGAATATTCAAAAATCCTAAGCGACAAATACGCGCGCGATTATCATATATTTCTATATTTTAAGTAGTAAGTTGAATTGAACTAAAAAGATCTGAATATCAGGCAAAATAGTTTCTTTTTTATTAATTAAATCTTTTAAATCTTTCAAATTTAAAAAAAAAGTATAAAACATCAAAGATATTTTACAACATTTTAAGAAAAGTTCGAGTAAGGCATTAAAATATTTTTAATCGCTTAACAATACCTAAATATCTTTAAAACTATTTAAAATTATTCATACATTTTTGAATAATCTTTCAAAATTAAAAAAAACTTATTGTGAAATTTCCAACACAGGGAAACTCCCGAATCTAAACAGTTACAACACATTTAAACAATAAAATAATTTATGGAATAAAATCCTTCGTTTTGAATAACC
>JAAAKG020136349.1:0-13229 GCA_010014905.2 Druon quercuslanigerum
ATTATAAAGAATACTTTATGCAGAGATTAATGACATTATTAAAGAGATCCAAAATATGCCTCTCGTAAATCTACACACCAATTCCGATAGAAGATGGGTTCGGGGATTGTTTGCACTGGCCTTGATCCATAAGCGAAGGCCTTCTAACGTAAGAAGTCCGTAAACAGTCAGTGGCGTTGGAACGTGTGTGGTGTTTCACACATCGTTAGCAGTTAGTAAAAACCGCCTCCCTTGCTCCGCACACCAGCACATTCCGAGGCCATACGAGGCCAGCAGTTCTCGTAATACAGTAAATCGGTGGTCCTTATATGGGAAGTTGAGTGTATTTAAAACATTAAAGTTTCGTTCACCATATTGGCTCTGCTTTTTTGAATTCTTGATTTTTTTACATCATATTCGGTAACAGCGATTTTTGAAAACAAATTTGTTGGCCGCCGTTTTAATCTTTTGGTTTTTGACATCAGCTATCCAAAAATCTTTCAGTGACACGTATTATGCACACTATTTTTAAAAATTAGTTTCAGCTGTCATATTGGCTCCATATTCAGAGATTATTGCAAATCAGACGAAATCTTGAATTTTTCCCACTTCTTCGCGTCTTCTGGCTCACTGCGAAACTGCAGGAACCCGTACTGTAAACTATGATTATAAGACATTTCGATGCTCAGTCAGTCTTTTTATAAATGTATGCAAATATTAGTATATACGCATATTCGCATACACATGAGTTTTAATATTTTTATATCAAATAAATGTTCAGAATTTTAGAATAACATTAGAAGCTTGTATTTTGAAATTTGTTCTTACCACAACTGCTGTTTACTGTGGTAGCGTCACTTGTATATGTACCTGATATCGTAAGGTTCGCTTTGTGTTCGAGGATGAAGCGATGATTATATCGTACGGGATGAAATGCAAAGGAAAAATATAACTGTTTCAAAACGCATTTCAGTCAATTATGCGCAGCTTGTCCTGAGTTCTTTCAAAACGATTTTACTTCTACAGTACTTACCAGTTTTATGACAATAATATATTAAGTTTTTGAATATAATGTCTTTAAGGATATGAATTTCAATTGAAAAAAATCCAGAAATCTAATTTGGTATGCTAGACTCATTACTTTCCATCTTATATCGTAGATATGTGTCATGTAAATTCAATACTGTCATTAAACACCAAAAAAAAGTATAAGTTCAGGAATAAGGAATATTATAAAATAACATTCCGGTTATTCTAACTAGGAATATAAATATTTAGGAATAAGTTTCTTTTATTAAGGATGTACACTACGTACAATCAATCACAAAAGTCGCCAATTTTTTAAATGATTTATAAAATCGGAAAAAATAGATTTATTATTGATTTCTGGAAATACAAACGAAAGCTTCTTAGTGTACTTTAGAAAATATAATTCAGGATAAAATTGTTTATTTAACAGTTATTATTTAGAGTTTTAGTTTTTGCTTTCTCTTTAGGGAAAGGTTAAAATTCTTATTTAATCCTAATGATCAATGACGCATTTTTTGCTTTGAAGGATTCTCTATATTTCGATTTGGGTGGTGCTACTGAAAGTTTAAGCTATCATTGTTTATAACAACAATAACGGCATGATTTATAAATTATTTTTTTTAATACAATCCACCCAAATAGAAATTTAGAAAGTTCTTCTAAGAATAAAATGAGGCCTTGGTCATTAAGATCAAATAAGAATTGTAACTTTTCCCTAAATAGATAGGAAAAACTAAAGCTGTAAATACCTACTGTTAAATAAAAAATTTCATCTTGAATTGTCTTTTGCTGAAGCGTATTTAGAAGCCTACGTCAAGATTTGCAGACATAATTAATAAATCTATTTTTGTCGATTTTATAAATCATTTTACAGATAGGAAACTTTTGAGATTGATTGTAAGCAGTGTACATCTTTAATCGCTTCTTAATGTTTTTTTTTTCAATGCATATCTTATTTTATAATGCAATTTTATATTAACATAAAATATACAAATACTTGTTTCTGTCTACAAATTGTAGGTTTCTTTTGAAATATATGCTTAATTAAAATAGAAGGATGCCGCATTGAAAAAACCGGAATATAAAACATGCAATTGTATTTAAATTTAACTACGGCATATATGCCGTAGTCAAAATTCATAACTTCTGGAAAATGATTAAATTCCTACCCAAGTGTGAAACTTCTCTGCTTGAAAACGATTTATTCTTCTCTAAATAAATATATAAAGTTTCAAAGACAGAACTTTTATGCCGACAAACATTGTGTAAGGTAAGCACGAACCCGCATTTTCCAGAAGTTATGAATTTAACTACGGCATATATGCCGTAGTTAAATTCATAACTTCTGGAAAATGATTAAATTCCTACCCAAGTGTGAAACTTTTCTGCTTGAAAAACGATTTATTCTTCTGTAAATAAATATATAAAGTTTCAAACACAAAACTTTTATGCCGACAAACATTGTGTAAGGTAAGCGCGAACCCAATCAACAGGGGCGTGTGAACCATTTTCAGTAGGAATACATAATATTAATTAACCAAATTTTGTATAAATACACATTTGTGTTACACAGAGTGTCCTGCCACCTGTGGTATAAAGGTTAATGGTGGATAGCCATAGAGATCCCACCCCTAGCTAGAAATAAACGCATACAGAAATTTAGGACTCGGTGTACCTGTGAGCTGAATCTACTTCCGCAGCCGTCTACTATGCATCGAAAAGGTTTGTTTCCTCCATGTGACATCACGTGCCTTTCCAGCCATCTTCTCGAACAGGACGTCCTTCCTTGTACTTTACACCCTTGCCACTGACAGACGAAATTGTCGCCTCCAGTTTGTGTATTGATGTGAGCCGCCTATAACAATGTTTCAGGTTAACATCTAAATATATCTTATATTATACTTCAGGACTGATGGTGAACTATTTAAAAATTCTAAACCATAGATTGATCTTGATTTGTTGCTATAATGTTTTAATATACAAATAGTAATTAAATTATCCAATGACAAGCCGCAGACACACATCAGAGACAAAAAATAGTATAAATAAAGACATATATTTTTTAGCACACTAATTTTGAAAAACGAAAATAATATTAAAAGCTATTCTTATTGAAACATAAATTAAATAATAAACAGTATTTAGTACATAGGTTAAGAATTCTTCTTTCTAGAATAAAATGCTACTTATTTGAAACCTGTATTTATAGAAACCAAATAAACTTTGAAATTAACGTGTAGACTAAAAAATTATTGGACCATATTTATAACTTTGCATTCTATAGAGGTATTTTAAAATTCTAAAAAACATTTTGTTTAAATTCTAAATGAAAAAATTTGGAGAAGACAAAAACGTTTACATTATAAGAGGTAGATTAAGTTATTTTAGGGTAACTTTAATGGAAATTAATTACTAAAATGTCAGAATTTATGTTTTTTATAGCGCTTATTGCGAAGATTAATGATTAAACTTAACTTTAATAAGAAAGCTTTGTGCATTTTTTGAAGACAAATGTTTACTGTTTAGATATTAATTAGAAGTACAATTTGTGGCGGAACGGGGCATTTACCAAGGCGAGACGGAACACTGTTTCTCTAGCTATCATAACCAATCAGCAGAGCCATGGACATAAGAAATGTACCTAATTTAAATGCATAAGTAATATCTAAACAGATTGCCAAAAAACCTTATAAATGCTAAAAGATTGAAAATTCAAAGATCAATTCCTATATATTATAAACTGTAAGTGTAATTTCGTACAGTTGGGTGCACGTATTGTATAGAAGGTTATTTCGTGAGAAATTGGCAATTTTATTTTTCGAGTTTTATTTTTAGTATACATATTTATGAGGCTTCAATTTGTATTAAAATACAGAGATTAGGAAATTTAAAAATTTCTACTATTTTTCTACTTCTTTTTTTGCCAAAAAATTTTCGAAATTGTTTTAATTTCAAATATTTGTTTAACACTGCATCTTATTATGAATAATTTACAAAAATAAATCTTATGAATAAATTCGCCAATATTATACAAGTTCAAATAAAAAAGGACAATATTTTTCAATCTTGAATATCTAGAATTTCTATCAAAATTACTAACAATAGATGAAATTCTTTAGATGATTTTCTTCAGACGATTTTACATGGAATTGCACATCTATTGGTTGTTTTCAGAATTTTTAAAATATGAGAACTTCCCCATAAATTTCCCCGTGGAATTTTACATATACATAATATGCAAGAGCTTTGACAAGACTTTATGAATTTTCATATGGATATTTAATTGGGTATCTCACCTGCAAATGTTCAAGCAAACCACCACTTGATTCGAAGCTAGCTTCGCATTTGTCCCATCGACAAAATCCACTATCACCGGACTGAGATCGGTCCTTGTCAGGTGCTTGGGCTGGAAACCTTATAGTAGTTGGTGCAGAAAGAATAGGCGATAGTGGCGGTTTCGATTCAACCCCATCTCTTGATGAATCCTCCTCTTCCTCGTCTTCTTCATCATCCTGAGCATTTTCGATTTCCTTCTTTTCAATATCTGCTGGTATCGCGAGTCTCAAGAATGGATGATCTCCTTGAGATCTTGAGTTCAACAAGGCGCTTGCACACGTTACTGTATTGGTGAGATTATTATTTTCATTGACGTGAATTGATTTCCCTATAATATTGTCGTTTAAGCTGATCGTTAGCTGTTCATCTTCTAGAGAATTTGGAGATGCGGAATGCGGCGAAGACCCTTTTTCGCTATCAGAACTTGCGTCAGGTGTCAGTCTAAACGTAGAAATTGTACAATTTGGCAGTGTCGACAGTACGTCCTTGGAAATTGGCAGTCCGGGCATTGGCTTTGATTGTTTCTTCTCCAGCTTCACAACGTTTCGTGGTAAAAGAACGAGCGGTGACTTCTTAACGTGTGGCGAAGAGATTGTCAGACCTCTCATGTCCCAGTCGTTAATATTGTTTGATCGTGCATGTGCTGTTACAGCTCCCAAGTATTTTGCAAGGCCACCTTTGTGGTTTCTTTGTACCGTAGGCGGACGCCGAAACTCTGGGGAATTCTTCGCTACGAGAACAGACATATCTGATGCTTTTTTGATCTGTAAATAAGAGAGGTTTATATTATAAACAAACTATTAGTTAGTTTTTAAATTAGGCGTTACAGATTAATAAAGAAAACAAAGAGCAACCTTCTGTTGCTGAGGTTTGATCTGTGTCTTGAAGTATTCCGTGATCTTCCCTTGAGATTCGTGATGATGGTGATGGCCCTTACCGGAGGCCTTACCAACTTGTCTGGCAGATGGATCAGCTGCACCAGACTTTGGTAAAGTTCCCGCCTCCGGTTCGGTCTTAAGCCTCTTGTAAGTGGAGCAAGCCGTGGCGGCCAACGGCGGGGTCCAGGGCCACTGGGGCCTGGTCCCACTATGCGAAGTTGGCGTGGGGGGCGCCAGCTTGCACAAGGACGGAAGTGGACTAGCCGAGGTTCTACGGATTCCTACTCCTTCATCACTGCTTGTGCTGCAGGGTGATCCCGGCTCAGTGATGTCGCTCGTTCCGCTGCTACTGCATTCTCCACATGACACCGCAACACCGCTAAATTTGGGGAAATAATTATCGATTAGTGATTAGATATTTCTTTTTCAATAATAATTTAATAGGTTTGGTACAAGCGGAAACGCCGATAGTTAGAAGTCATTAGGTCAGATTTTTAAAGTTCGGACCAATTATATGGATGGTGCTGTTGCTATTAGTCACTTACAGAAATAACGATTTATCAGGCTTAAAGGGCATTTAAGTGCATAGAGCTGAATCATAAATATTTCCGAGAGCATAAAGAATTTTATTTGAAAACCGCGGAGTCTCGGCGCCGGAACTGCTTTTGACGTTCATTTATTTATTTCCTTTTTATTATACTAGATTCGGGGTTGAAGCTCCGGGTCGATCTGCAGTGGTTTGTGCAAATATCAAAGGAACCTGGTAAAACTGAGAGTAACCAAGAGGAAGTGGGAAATTGCATGCTTAACGAGTAACGACATCACCGCGAGCGCAAACCTAATTACTGGGCCAGACATTGCCAATTGGTCCGTCGTTTCGCAACTTCGGAAGCTACAGTGTCTCTACACGAACTCTAGAGTTATCACTTTGGTGATATTTATGAAAACAATGAAAATGTTTCGAACTGAGTGGTTAATAAAATGCACGAAAGAAATCCCGGTCTTTTCACGCTAATTTCATTATTTGCAAAAAGGCTTGCTGGTTATTACAAGAATTTAAAAATTAGGTCTTCAGTATTCTGCAATTTTAAATCTAAAAAATTAAACAGTTCTCATTTAAATGACGTGACATTTTACCAATTTCAAAAACTGCACACTTTTGAAATAAAAAATTGTAAATAAAAAATTCTTTAAGTAGAATTTAAAAAATTTTAAACATAATAAATGTAATTATAATATGTGCATTGTGCCTGATGTCAAGTGACGAATCTGTGTTGTAATCCTTCAAAATCTAACGTCTTGTGCATACCTTCAGGAGTGGTGCCACTCAAAAATGCAATGTACGCCACTGTCTCTTAGATACCTTTTAGGTGAAAGGTAAACGTTGTATACTAAAATAATATAAGTTCCTATGTAGTATAGAACATATGGAACATTATCTTAGGGGCCATCAATAAAATGTAACACTTTGGGAGGGAGGGGGTGGGGTGGAGTAGTCTAGAACAGTGTCACTTAATGTCGAAGTACTACAAGGAATAGTCGGAAAAGCGTTATATATGGCGGAAGGGTCAAAATTGTCGGAAAATTCCATTAGGTAATTTATGGATGGCCCCTTATATTCACACACCGAAAATGGCAAAATGGTAGCAATCACGAAAAATTGTATTTTCTTCATTATTATGAAGCCAACCCTTTTTTATGATCCGGATGAACAGTAAATTTCAGGACACAACTTTTACTGTTCACCCGGATCAGAAAAAAATTATTGGTATACAAATAACGAGGAAAATGAAATTTTTCATGATTTTCACCATTTTAAGTACATTAACTTGAGTTGAAACTTATATCGCCATAGTATACAACTGTTACCGTTCACCCAAATCAGAACAAAATTCTTGGTTGTGTGAACTAAGACATTTTTTCTTGTTTTTGACACCCACTAGAAACTTTTTAACATCCAAAAAAAAGGAGACTAAAATTTTTTTTTAATAGGCCCTAGTGGCCTAGTGTATACCTAATTCTGATTCAAGGTACTTCAGAATATGTTAATGACTTGAAATGAATACGAGAGACTTCAATCGAATTTAAGTGACTTCAAATGAATTCAAATGAATTCAAGTGAACTCAAGTGTCTTCAAGTGAACTGAGATATTTCAGGAGACTTCTTTTGATTTCATTGCGTGTTTAGCTGACTTCGCGACTTGTTAACCCCTTGATTTCAGTTATATAAATGAAAAGTTTACAAAATGGAACAATAGAAATTGTAACGTAGTTCTAGATTATAACTAACCGGGCAAGTACATATACCGCACCAGTAGTGAATTTCCTATGTACACTCGGATATGTTAGCAATTGGTGCAATTATAAAACAAATCTTCTAACGATTGGGGCGTCAAATTTTGAAAAATTTTTATCTATACAATCTTGAACGATTTCGATTTGTCGGTGTCGTCTAATTATGAATCTATGAATTTGGAATTTATTTCAAAAAAGAAAATAATTTATTGAGCTTCAATCTATTTACTGCTGAAGGCTGGTGCCCTTCTCAGTATACAGCATAAAACAACCATGACTTTCATCGGTAATAGTTCTGTTCTTATACTTTCCATCCATTGGCTGAATTTGACTGGGACTGACGTTATGACTGGACTTGCCACCTTACGACGACTAGCTTATTATTTTGGACATGATTTTTCTACTCTCAAAATACATTTCTCGCATTAAGTTGATAGTTTGGCGTACACTTTGACAATAAACCATACAAACAATAGATTAGTCGCGGTATGGATTAAAACTTTTGTTGCCGAAAGGAATACTTCTGGCAAACACAAAGGTAAAGTTTCAGTCGACGAACGAAGACTGCGTCTTTAAAATGCTACAGGTTTAATTGCTTCTGAAGAAAGACAGTTACGAGAAACAATAAACGAAAAAAAAGATGGATATCTTATGTGTACCTGAAGCAAAATAAAAGGGATGCGACAGTACAATAATAGAAAATGGGGAGTTAAAGCAGGGACTCGAACTATAATCAGGAGCAGATAGCGACGCACATGGTTGCCAAGCATCCGGTCTCATTATAAATAAGAATACATCATGTCAAGGAGCATAAGTTTGTAGAACGGTCACTCTGAAATTAATTGGAATAAATAAGAAAAAATAATTTTTTTAGAGCAACCTTTATTATATCTTTTCAAAATAGTCTCCATAACCACACGTAAAAATCCGTGCATACTTTGACTGTCATTTAAAGATTTACTCTTAAATTTTCTGCTTCAGTGGCTCACGTATCTCCCAGATTGTAGTGGGTTGGAATGAAAGTGGGAAACAGAAGATTATTGACCGTATCGTGTTACGCCCCAGTTGATGGTGAAAGGTTTGAGATAAAAGACGCCTTCTAGGATACTTAAAATGATACTATAGACACTCGTCATCATGGGGAAAGAATCATTCTACTAGGAGATATCAATGGATGGGTTGGGGTCCAAAGTGAGGGAACGGGTTGCATAAACCACTGGTAATGGAGACAGATTGGTTAGCTTATGTTTAGAAAGGGATTGTTTTTTACAAATACTTGGTTTAGACATAAAATGATCCACTTGTACATCTGTTGCAGAGGCGATAGGCACAGTATGAGTAAGGTTGTTATTGCAGATCAGAAACTGAGAGAACTAGTATGAGAGATAGACGTAAATCAAGATAGAGAATTTACAGAACCCAGAAAACAGATAGAACTTACAGATATGATAAATCAACGCCCAGATAAAACAAATTGGGAGACGCTAATTCACGAAAAAAATATAGAGGGTGAATGTACAATGTTCCGAGAAACCACTGTTATGAGTACAACTGAAGTGCTTAGCACTGCGGTTGTAGGAAGAATGACTGGTGATGCTTGGTGGAATGGCGAAATCTGCGTAGCCGTAAATGAAAAGAAACAAGCATATGTAAGAAAATTGAAAATCACATGCCTTAGCTATGACGAGAGAATTAGAATAGAAAATGATTATAGGGACAAGATGGGACAAAAAAAGAAAAGTAAAAATATTAGTTAAAGAAAGCAAGGATAAAATTGGAGTGCAAGAAGAGAAGAAAATAAAATACGCTTTCGAAGGAAATAATAAATTATTTTATTCACAAGTGCGCAAGTAAAACAAGACAGAAAGGAGTAGGTACGGGGATAGTCTAAATCCAAAATAGTAAGGCTAAAACAGTCTATGGTGCGTACGAAGTAAACGCCAGTCATAGAAACCATTACATAAAATTATTTGGAGGTGAAGCTATTGAGCAGCGCAAGTGCAGCATAGAAGACGATACGTCGGAAAAGTCGATTGAAAGAATTAGTTTCTCTGGGCGTAGGGATATGACTAAGAACCTAAATAATGATAGGTCTGCTGAAATAGATGGCATTTACGCTAAAATTCTTAAATACGGTGGCGAATATATACCTCACAGGCTGCGCGAGTCGATAAGTTTCTGTATCGAGATCGGGAAAGTTCCAAATGATTGGCAAAGGGCGATCATTGTCTCATTATACAAAGAAACTATGGTAATATGACAATGAAAATAAGAGAAGAAAAGATCTGGGAGGTCTAATCTGGATTTATGCCAGGAAGATCATGTGTGGATCAGATATTTAGCTCGAGGCAAATCATAGAAAAAAATTTAGGGTAAACAAACAAATTTTCTGCGCATTTCTTAATCTGGAAAAGCGTTTTATAAGGTGGATAGAAATCAGCTTTGAGAAGTTCTGAAACAAATCGGAGTCAATGGATGGCTCCTAAAAGCAATAACAACAACATATGCAGATAACAAAGCAAATGTGAGAGCAAATGCGCAACTGAGTGACTCGTTCAATATCAGATCCGGTGTTAGATAAAGATGCGTTATATAATCTTTTCTGTTTATTGTATTCATGGAAAAGTGTCTACGAATGGCCTCCCTCAAAGAAAAAGGTGTGAATCTGAATACTAACATGAAGAACATGGACCTCAAAATTCAGGTAAATAAAACAAAAATTCTGTTAGTTGGGGGAAAGAGTAAGAAAACAGCATGAAGCATTTCCTTAGACGATGAGAGAATAGGACAAGTTGATAAGTATGTGTATTTTGGTAGTTTATCTGAAAGATTATTATCAGTAGGGTAGGAAGAAGTAAAAATATAACAAATAATGCTAAAATTCCGATACATAATTCTATATTTATATACACTATGCTGTATGGTAGCGAGACCTGGACATACCAAGAAAAGGACAAGAGTAACATTAAAGCGGTCGGCATTCAATACCTTCGCAATGTGTGCGGTAAAACGCTAATCGAAAAAGTCAGCAATGAGAGGATTCTCAAAGAATGTGGTGTAGAGAAGCACTCTTTAACCAGAATGAAAGAAATTTGTATCTCATATTTAAGTAAAATAAATTATAGCTTGCCCAGAGGCAGACCGGCGGAAGAACGATGGGAATGTTTTTCACTTACACGGTAAGATACAAAATGCCACAAAAACACAAGAGCTTCGCATGAGAAAATTTATCGATGTAAAGAAAGCTAAAGAAGCATGTCAGCAAGAAAAGTTTGGCAAAAAATAGTCAATAAGCAATGCATGATGAAGGGTGCAAATGGAGTAAAACGTCTAAAAAAAAAAGACCTAGGATACTAACGGGCCCGAATGGAGAGACTTACATAATGACTAGTGAGATTGATATTAAAGCAGTGTTGCGGAACGAACGTGTTAATTAGATAAAAAACTTTTTGCTTACCGTAAAAAAGGTTTCAGCTGTTGTGTAACTACCTATAACATCGCAAAAGATGTTATTCATCGTATTAAATTAATTTATGACTTCCTCATCTTATCAGACACTTGACTTAGTCGGTGGCTCATGATTATAACCCGGAATCACCCGAGAAAAAGTTTGAAAGAAAAAAATGAACAAAAATAATTAATAATAATTAGCAGCAATAGAAGTAATGGTACTTCAGTATACCTGAGTTTAAAATTCAAACGGGGAGACGGCATGCACCAAATGTTCAGTGCGTGATTAGCTACATAAAATTAAATAAAAAATTCATTTAAAAGATAGGGCACTTGCTCGAAACATAAGGAAAGCAAATTACACACTGAATAAGTGCAAACTGTTGACAATTAAGTAGCACTGGACGTAAAAAAGAGCTCTTTTAACAATCGAAGAGAGCCTTAAACGTCATTTATCGTTGAAAATCTGCCCAGTCGAGAAAATATTCAACTCAGCCGGGAGCAATTTTATGGAGATACTTATTACTGCTGAAGAACTGAAGAAAGTTTACTTTCTTGAAAAAGGAACCCATTTCGCACTGGTTAATGGAAGGACGAACGGAACTGATCCCTAAGGCCGGAGATTTGTCAAGTCCAAAGTACTACAGGCCCATGTCTTGTTTAAACATCAGCTACAAGTTATTCACTGGCAACAACAGTGCAACAACATACTTGTAGTTACAAGAGGGTGCCAGGGTGTAGGGAGGACTTGTTAATAAACAGGTGTATTACTCAGAACACGATCAGGTATCGATGCAATCTGTCCATGGCTTTAATTGACTACCGAATGTAATTCGAAAACACAAGCCATTAGCTGGTTATCAAGATCTTTAAGTGTCCTGAGGTGCGTTCAAGAATAGTGAGATGCATGAGAGAGCTTATCCTTTTATGACAGACAAGATATGTCGTAACATCTAACAAAAGACAGGTGACTACCCTCTATGTAATTATTAAAGTGGACATGCCATATTAACAAAGATGGTATGCGACGTTTTTTGTAGAAAAAGTGGGCAAAGTGTAGGGAAAGAACACCATCAACTCTTCTTACTTAAGTAACCAGAGCGAGCCACAGGAATATATTAGCAATATAGCAGATCAAAACGCTCAATAACTGTAAACAGATTGCTCTCGGATGTTGAAATAGCTGCCATCAAACTGGAAGTGAAGAGCAGCATCCTATTGACGAACTCCTTTTGAAAGATGTGGAATGTAGCTGAATGCATAGGTGCTAGAGACAATGTACATCAAGTAACCGATCCACTAGAACGACATCCGGACGTTGATGTAAACAACGAAATCCCAGGAAAACTACAGCACCTTGACAGGAATTTTGAGCATGCTTTACTAGATTGTAGACATGTGGAGCCTATACAAATGCCTACCTAAGATGGACATCGCAAAGGATATGCGTGCAAGAAGGCACAAAACGAATCATTTTAGGCACATGAAAGAGAGTTCTATCATGAGTTGAGTGTGAAGAAAAATGATCAGCAAGACACCAAAGTTCCTCAACAGGACGGCCACAAGATTGAATTTTCCAATAAAAGCGAATAAGGGAAACAAGGCAGAAAAATGCGCTTTGCATGGTAGTATTGATTAATTAAAGTCCGTGACTCCTCCACTGCCTGGCTAAACCGGTTATGGCTAGAGTGAAAATGCTGAAATTTATTTTACCCATAGTGGAAGATTTGAACTTTGGCTGCTTTCAACCTTCATTCAATTTAGAATTTATTTAATGAAAAAGAATATATTTTTTATTATGTGTCAATTTTATACTGTTTATTTAAAAGAAGCAAATAATAAACTTTTAAATATAATGCATTCGATTGATTCTACAAAATTTCAGAGTATAAATTTTCGGCAAAATAGTTGAATCCCTCAACCAATCAATTGAATTTTCAAGCAAGTAGTACAAATTTTAATTTAGTACTTTAACTTTCTACAAAAGAACATAAGAAGACTAATTTTTCAACAAATATAAGAATTTTTAGACTTAGAGGAAAAATTTCAAATCAAGAAGATAAATTTCCTTCGAGAAATGAAAGAGTTACATTTCAAATTAAAAATTAATTTTCTGCTTTAAAAAACGAATTTCTAAAAAGAATTAGTATTTTGAATTATTTAAATTTTTAATAAAACGATTTTATAAAGTAATAGTTAACTTTGTAAAACAGACAATGAACGTACAACAATTCACATCAACTTTCAAAGAAGAGTTGAATT
>JAAAKG020136350.1:0-13229 GCA_010014905.2 Druon quercuslanigerum
GTCTATATCAATATTATTAAAATATTGATAAATCTTAAGATTGTGAAAAAAATGTCTCTATCTCCGCTGGGATCAATAAACCTAAGATCAACAATTAAAATATAACTATAATATTTTTGTTTGAAAATGGATTATTTTTTGTTGAAAATTCATTTTTTTAATCTTTTTTATCTGGTAAAAACCGTAACATCAAAAAATATGAAGACGTTATTCTTATGTTAGAATTTTCTCGAATGAATGCCACAATCAACAGACGCAAAGTGTAATATACTTTTTAAACTATGTTTGGCAATTACTTAAACCATTTTTATTTGATTGAATAATCTTGCTCTCTATAATTTTTAATTTTGGTATTTTCTTGAAATTGTGGCACAGTGCACAGTTAATGAATGTTAAAAGTAATATTTTTGGTGAAAGTGATATTTCTATGATTTAAACAATTAATATCAATGTCTCCTTTTTTTAGAAAAGGTGCATTTACTTATTGCACAACGAAATCGGTCTGAAAAATAACTATTCATAAATCAACTGAAAAGAATACCTTCAAAATTTTAATTATTTTTAAAACAATTTGGTTCTGTGATTATAAAACACTGAATAATAAGATTGCTTAAGATTTATTAACTGCACCATTAATCACAGAAAATAGTAAATTTTAAGATTTACAGTAGGAAAAGTTGTGTATACAAATTCAAATTCTTTAAATGATTTCAAACTAACTTTCCAAAAAAATATCACTTTTAACATTCATTATTTGTGTCATTAATTACAGAATATAGTAATTAATATATAGTAATAATAATTTATAGACCAAAAAATTGTTTAAATAAATATATAATATTCTTTAGAAAACATATATTACTCTGAACATTCGTTAATTGCGCCATTGATTCTATAAAATAATAACATTTAACGATTTACAGAGAGAAAAATTGTTTAAGCAAATAGCAGTTCCTTAAATAATGGAATATTAGTTTTTAAAAACTCAAATAATTTTTATGTATCAAATAAAAATAATTTATTGTTCAGAAAAATACCGGCACGCAACAGTGTAATTTCCAGAAAAAACAAAAATGAATTTTAGAAATAAAAGTTGTATACAATCGTTTAACAAATAGTTGAATTTTCAAGCCAAAAGAATTGAATTTTTTAGAAGACACTTGAATAAAACAGTTGATTTTTTGAAAAAAATCGCTTAATGTTCATCCAATTTTGGTCCATTTTTTTTTAAAGAAAAAAGATTAAATAGCAACCATAAACAGTTGCATTTTGAAACAAAAATGAATTTTTAATGAAAAAGAAGTTCAAATTTTATCCAAGTAGGTAAATTTTTAATGGAAAAAATTTATCATTTTAAAGAAAAAACAGGATTTAATTTTTAACCAAAGAGTTGCATTTTTTACCAAAAAATATCAAATTTCTACCAAAAGATACAAAGTATCAATCAACCAAGAACCATTTTTCTTTCTGTACCGAAGAAAATTCCAAAATTTTTTTTTTTTAGTAAAAAGGACTAATCCGTTACAAAAATGTCTATTTTCAACTAAATGGTTTAATTTTTTACAAAAATATATCATTTTCGACCCAAAGAAGCGAATGTTCAACAGAAAAGTTGATTTTTCAACCAACATACTATAATTTTTTAACGAAAAAGTTAATTTTCAATGAAGTAGTTGAATTCTCAACTAAAAACAATAAACTTTTAATCAAAGTAGTTAAAAGAATGGATTATTAAAATTTTGAAACGAATTTTTGACAAAATTCGAGAAAAAGGAGAAGAAGAGGAAGTTTATTTTTAAGGTAGGAAAAAAAGAAATTCTTTTTAAAAAAAGGGGGGAAACGAGGGTAAGTCACATTTCCTGACTTTCGGTGAATCCTCTTTCTATTAAAAATTTCATGTGATACTGATTGATACCCCACTCCTACCTTTAAATACGAAATATTAAAGCGATTTTACTAAAAAGGCAAGGGCGTTTCTCGACGCGAATTCCTACCTTACCGACTTCGAGACCCTCCAAGGCTCCAACAGCCTGAGCGGTTCGTATCCGTGCTGAGTTTCTAGATTATGTTCTAGAAGTCGGCAAGGTAGGAATTTGCGCATCGATAATTCCTTGCCTATCTACTAATTTTATGTAATCGGTTATCGAACATACTTTTAATTAAATTGTTTAGTTTTTTTTTTCATTTTATAACATTGATATAATTTAAAGATTAACTTAGACGGCAGATTAACTTAACCGACTAAGGTCGTCATGTATTTTTTGATAATGTTGAAAATTCATGTATTTAATAGAAAAATTTATTTATTTGCCAATTTTTTTCTCGACTGTTTGTATTTAAAATTTTTAAATCTTTTTTGTTGTATTTTTTATATATCATATAAAGCCTTATATGGTTGATATTTTGATTTTAAAATTTGTCTTTTTTAGATGAATTCTACTGTTTCTTATATGAAATTAAAATACTTTTTCGTTGAAATATTAATTAATCTTCTTGGTTAAAAATTCAATTATTTGGTTTTTAAGTTCGACTAATTTGTTAAGAATTTATTTTTTGTCTGGAAATGCATAACTTTAATTAAAAATCCATTTCTTTGTTTAAAATCTCACTTTTTTCAGTATTTCGTTCAAAATTCGCTTTTTTGTTGAATTAATTTTTTGAAATAAAAAATAGCAATTTAAAGTTTTGTTGAAAATGTCTCTTTCTTTAGTAGATATATTGGTATAATTTTATTTTTCTTAGTTGAAAATTCATCTATGTTGTTTCAAATTCAACTATTTCATATTAATTTTGTTATTGAAAATTAAACTATTTAATTTGGGTTAAATATTGATATATTTTGGTTGCAAATTAAAGAATTAGGTTAAAAATTCATATACATTTTCTAATTGATCTTTTCGGGTATGCAAAAAATCTTCTTGTTGGAAAATTTAACTATTAAGTTAAAAGTTGACCTGATATCTTAAAAATTCATTTTTTGTCTGGTAATCAATAACTTTAGTTGAAAATTAATTTCTTTGTTTGAAAGTTGAATTATTTCATTATCTTGTTAAAAATTCGTTTTTTTTTGTTTAATTATTTTTTAATTAAAAAATAGCTCTTCCAATTTTGTTTAAAACTTTATATTTATTAGTTGAAAATTCAACCATTTGGTTGAAAATACGTATTTTTTTCTACAAAATTAATCTTCTTGGTAAAAAATCCATCTTTTTGGTTCAAAATTTAACAATTTGGTTAAATGTTTATCTAGTTTTTTTGGAAACTAAAAGTTTTGGTTAAAAAGTATAATTTTCGGTTAGGAGTCAACTGTTTATTGAAAATTCGTCATTTTGGTTGAGGATTAATCTATTTTGTTAAAAATTCGTATTTTTTAGTTTATTTCAGCTGTGCACACATTTGCTTTCTTTCTTGGAAATTAGTTTTTTTTTATGCAAAATAAACGATTCCATTTACTGTCAAAAATGTATGTTGCTAGCTCAAAATTCATATTTTTTATTAAAAATGATCTTTCTTGTAAACAAAAATCTTTTTCGCGGAAAATACGTTTTCTTGGTTAAAAATTAAAAGGTTTTTAGTTGAAAATTCAACTACTATTAAATTAAAAATTAATCCACGTTTTTTAAAATTAAACAATTTGGTTAAAAAGTATATTTTTGGGTAAAGACTCAACTGGTTCATTGAAAATTCGTCATTTTGGTTGAGGATTAATCTATTTTGTTAAAAAATCGTCTTTTTTAGTTAATTTCAACTGTGCACACATTTGCTTATTTTCTTGGAAATTATTATTTTTTTAATGAAAAATGGACGATTTTAATTATTAAAAAATAAATGACGGTTCCTAATCTGGTGAGTTACTCTATCGTCTAAGCTATTCTTTAAATTATATCAATGTTATAAAATAAAAAGAAAACCTAAACAATTTAATTAAAAGTATTCTCATCCTGAGATAAAATAATTTAAACTCATTATTACTAATTGTTCAATTAACGTTTACATAAAATTAGTAGATAGGCAAGGACGTTACGATGCGCAAATTCCTACCTTGCCGACATCGAGACATAATCAAGAAAGTCAGCACGGACACGAACCGCTCAGGCTGTTGGACGGTCTCGAAGTCGGTAAGGTAGGAATTCGCGTCGAGAAACGCCCTTGACTTTTCAGTAAAGTCCTTTTGATATGTAGTATTTAAAAGTAGGAGTGGGGTCAGCTTCAGTGTCACATGAAATTTTTAGGGTAGAAAGGGGATTCACCGAAAGTTACGAAATGTGACAAGAGGGAGGGGTGAGTCCATACGGTAGTTTTATTTTATCAGTAAAGCATCTAAAATCAGGCTCCCCTCGTTTCCCCCTTATTTTAAAAAAAGAATTCCTCTTCTTGCCTGCCTTAAAACTAAACTTCCCCTTCTTCTCCTTTTTCTCGTATTTTGTTAAAAATTCCTTTCAAAATTTAAATAATCCATTTTTTAACTACTTTGGTTAACGTTCGTTTTACTTTGTTTGTAAATTAATTTTGTTAATTGGAAATCTAATTGTTTCATTTTTAATTGAAAGTTTATCGTTTTTAGTTGAGAATTCAACTTTTTAATTGAAAATTAACTTTTTCGTTAAAAAATTATACTTCATGGCTGGAAAATCAACTTTTCTGTTGAACATTCGCCTTTTTGGGTTGAAAATTATATATTTTTGCAGAAAAATAAACTATTTGGTTGAAAATGTTTAAAAAGTAAAAAAAAATTTGGAATTTTTTTCTCTAAAGAATGGAAAATTTTTCTTGATTGGTAATTCGTATCTTTTATGCAACTCTTTGGTTAAAAATAAATCTTGGTTTTCCTTAAAATGATATATTTTTTCCATTCAAAATCTGCCTACTTTGTTGTAATTTGAACTCCCTTTTCATTACAAATTAATTTTTGTTTCAAAATTCAACTCTGTTTTTTCTTTTTTCTTCAAAAAAAATGGACCAGTTGGATGAAAATTAGGCGATTTTTTTAAAAATCATATTTTTTCAAAAATTCAACTATTGTATTCAAGTGTCTTCTAAAAAATTAATTTTTTTGGGTTCAAGATTCAACTATTTTTTAAACGATTGTATACAACTTTTAGTTCTAAAATTCATTTTTATTTTTTCTGGAAATTAAACTGTTGCGTGCCGGTATTTTTCGGAACAATTAATTATTTTTATTTGATACATAACAATTATTCAATTTTTTAAAAACTAATGTTCCATTGTTTAAAAAACTGTTATTTGCTTAAACAATTTCTCTCTCTGTAAATCGTCAAATGTTATTATTTTATAGAGTCAATGGCATAATTAACGAATGTTCAGAGTAATATATGTTTTTCAAAAAACATTTTACAATTTTTCTTTGAAAATCAAAATTTTATGTTTTTTAGCTCAAAATGCACCTTTTTTTTAACTGAAAATTAACTCTCTTGTTGAAAAGTCTTTTTAGTAGAAAATTAATTTTTTGGTTTAAAATTTATTTTTATATAAATTTATATAAAATTAAATTCGCTTTTTTTATTTGTTTAAAATAAGTATTTTAACCTTAAAATGTAAAGATTCCATTTTTGGTTGAAAACTAATTTTCTTCTTTTTTTGGTCGATTCAGAACCAATGTATTTAGATTATTGTATTATCAAAAATATTGAAAATTAACAATTCAAACAAAATAAATTTCTAAAAAATTGGTAATCATTAAAAAATATTATTATTTATTTAATTACAATTTGCAATATTTAATTACTTCAAAAATTAAGTAAAAAGACTTCTTCTGTGAAAAATAAGGTAACATTCACAACTTAATTAAAAGAAATCATGAATTATTCATAAAGTTTCAAATTCAATTGCTTGGTTGAAAATTCATGCATTTTATTGAAAATTCGTATTTTTGAAGAAAATAATTCTTGATCATCTTTTTTTTTTATCGAAAATTCAACTTTTTTGTTGAAACTTCAACTATTTTTGATTTAAAATGCAACAACTAAATTTTCGTGTCAATAATACTGCACCTAAATTTTATTGTTTGGTTACAAAACCTTTGCGACCCCTCTATTATATTCGGGGGGGGGGGCATATTTGAATGTCCCCTAATGAGGCCAAAATTATGCTTCGAAATTAATAAAATGATAATGACTAATCAGCTACTTCTAATTCTAACTCGCAGTGACGCTGCCAGGCACAAGTACCCTCTGCATGCTTGTCACACATGCACACATAGATGGCTCATAAAGGTCGTAAAAATTGAAGGGGTGAGTATGAGCCCCGCCAAACTTTCCTTGGGGAATAGAAAGAGAAAAATATTTTGTGGAAGAGAGAAGAAGTAGAAACACAGAGCAGATAAGGAAGGGGTGGGGGAGGGGGAGGCTCGTGAAGGGGCGACACAGGAAGAGGAGCATAAAAAAAGATGTAAAGAGCTGGCCTAGTAGTCTAGCTAGCGGCTAGCGAAAGAGGAAGAGAAAAAAAGAGATAAAAGAGAGAGAGAGAGAGAGAGAGAGAGAGAGAGAGAGAGATTGTGAGAAAAGGAGAGGAATTGGAGTGGGGGCAGGCCGTGAGGGGTGGATGGCCCTGTAGGCTTTTTGGCATGTAGGGTGATTCACCCCTGTATTAACGAGAAAACACGCCCATACAGAAGATGGCTGCCCAAAAGTTGACCAATTAGGGCTCGTATCGAAGGGTGTGTTTAGAAAATCCTCTAACAATTCTTGCTCACCCCTAGTTCGTTTTCATCCAGAACCAGGGGTGTCTTATTTTATTTTTTTTTCGCGGAGAAAATTCCTCTTCATTTTTAATCTATTTGGCCTCACGAGTCATTTTGAATCACAACTCGAGCCCGCCAAATACGAATTTTTATTTTGTATTTTTACTGAAGTGTGTTTAGTATGGTGAAACGAAAGAGCTCAAAATTATTAGATTGACAGGAAAGTTTCTTTGTGGCATTACGAACATTGGGCAAGTCGATCGATAATTTCCAAATTTATCATTTTTTTTTGGGTAAAGTTTTTAAGAGAAAATATTTTTTGTTGCGAAAAAAAGATTTTATTTATTTTTAAATAGTTGATGATCTTTTTGAGAAATTTAGAAAAGACACACAAAATTTCAGTTTACGCAAGATCCGCAAAAATAGAAAAAAAATATAAATTTAAAATAAATATAAAATATATAAAATATAAATTTAGATGGAAAAAAGTAGGATATTTTTTTTTTTTCGTTGAAATATAATATTTAAAAAAATGGTGAAATATGCTATGTTGTTAATTTGTACCTAAACTTGCCAAAATATGTATTTTTAATCCTGACGCTCTTTTTAATAAATAAATAAACTAAAGAAATACAGATCTTTCAATATCATACGAAAATTTTGATCTATTTTTTACCTATCCTGCATAAAATTATTATGAAAAAGGCATTTAAGAAAACTTAGAATTAAAAAAAAAATTTGTTCGTAATTGCAGTAAGAAACTTTCAAGTCATGTTACCAATGAATCTAATCATTTTGCGTTTTTTCGGCCCACCCTTACCTACACCTTTTGGAATTAATTAGAATGAATTAGATTGATTCAAGCAGAATTGGAGGGTGGCTGTACAGAACTAGATTTCCAACGTTTTTTTTCATCAAAATTTAGGATTTTGCATTTTAAAAAAACGTTAAAAACCAAATATTTGCATTCTGCTAAAAGAATTTTTTTTATGCATATAATTTTTTTTTTAGAAATTGTTGGTGTAATTTTGAAAACAATATATTTTTTGAAATTTTTAATTAAAAATTTACTTAATATTTATTTACAATTTCAACATACTAATAATTTTGTCAATCTTTTATAATTGATATTCATTTTTTTTTATCAAAAATTCTTTATTTTCATTAAGCATATAGAAAGAGTAATTTCGATTTTACAATACAGCTACACTCTAAATTATAAAAAAAAAACTTTGTATGCTGTAAATATAACAACTTTGGTTTCCGAATACTATTTTAAGTTATTATTAATTCTGTAAAAAATTAGATAATTTCTTATCAGGAACGTAATATATAAATTAGTTTTTTATGTCTAATGAGAAATTTTTTATCTTTGATTGATACCATAGTTGTAAATTATAATGATTTATCTTTAGTTAATATTTCACTTAAAAATTATTTTTTTAATTGTTTGTATTTGAAATGTAATAAAATGTCTTTTTAATTGGAAATTATTGTTGTAACATAATTAAAATCTTAATATTTATCCTGGAAAACTGGTTGACGTGTATGGATGATAAAAGTTAGAGCATTTCATGCTTTATTATTAAACAACTATTTGTTTAAATTTTTTTATTATTCTCTTATTAGAATTATTATTATTACTCTTGTTATAAGCTTTGTAGTAGTATAGAAGAAGTAAAATTTTGTTTCAAAAATCAAAAATAAAAATTTACTATTAAATTTGGCTATTCCTACCGAAATTTCGGTAAACGTTCAATTAAAAATTGTAGGGAAATTATTTTTTGCATATTTTATTCCGGTATCAGAAATTTAAAAAAATTAAACAAGAACTTGCAAACGTAGCATTGGTTATGTTAAACACTTTTTTATTTGTTATTAATAAAAATTAAAAAGTCTGTAAAAAATTAAGCCTTTGAAGAAATACAAAAAATATCTTTATTAATAAAAATAAATATTAAAAAAATATTTGAGGGCATAATTGTAATTTCTATTCAATTTTAATTTACAAATGCTTTTTAGTTAGAAATTATACATACAATTATTTTTAGTCCTTTTTTTAAATTAACAATTTCCAAACAAATGTTTAATAAAAAATTAATGAATAAAATTTTAAAGAAGAAAACAGAATGAAAATTAAAACTTTAGCCTAAGCCTATTTTTATATTAATTACACTTAGTTTCTCTTTAAAATTTTTTTTGACATAAATAATAAATAAAAATTTTGTGTCACACTTATCAATCAAGTTAAAGATTACGTAATTTTTAACTTGACTGTACGCCTAAAACTCCTTAACTTCTTTGTCACTATTTTTGTTCGCTATTTAAAAAGTTATAAAAAATGGTGAAATTTTTTTTAATTTAATTAAAATGTAGAAAATTTTAATAGAAATTTCGAATTTCTATGTTTTGTGAGAATGAGTACGTTGCAGATTTTCCTATTTTCATTTGGATAAGTTCAGCTTGTTTTCCGAGTTTCTACGCCAATGGATTCCTAGAAACGACAAACAGGCCTCAGTGGTCGACCAGTCTGTTATCCGATCTGCTGAAAATTCTTGGCTAAAGGCTTTCTTTCATTCAATTGAAAATTTCCCCGAAAATTGCCTCAACCTGAGTCATCAAAGAAAATGAATGTTAAAATATTCCAAAACATTCAGAACGTTAACGTAAGTTTTTGTTCTATAAATAGTTTAATTTTTGAAAAAAAAAAATTATTTTTACAGAAATAATTTAATTTAATAAATTAAAATTAACATTTTTGAAAAAACTATTTTTTTAATTAAAAGTTTTTTATATAAGGTGGTAAAGAAAGGGTTTTCATCAATATGAATTGAAAAAAATTTTTAAACAGTATTTGAATAATTAAATTTTAATTTTTTTGAATAATACAACTACAATGTTGTTGATAATTTTTTATTTTAACATAGTGTGATGTTGAGAAAAAATGTTGCTCTTACATAAATAGTTTCTAATGATAAAAGAAAATGTATCAGATTTTAATGTTTTTTTTTCAATTAAAATAAATTACAAATGCTTTGAACAAATATTGCTTACAATTTTTCAAAAAGAATTATTCAACTATAATCTTTTTTTATATTCTGTTGCAATTTTTAATACAGTGTAAATGTTTTTGATAATTTTTTACTTTTCTGCATTGTGATTTTGAGAAAAAATGTGGTTTTCACATGAATAATTGTAAATAAATAAATAAATAATAATAATAACATAATAAAAATTTTTGTAGAAATTGTTGATGAAAGTTGTTGACTTTAGGGTCAGGAGAATTGAAACTAAAATAAAAAATAACAATAAAATAATAAATAATAAAAAATGATAATAAATAATGATAAAATAATAATCAATTTTACTGCACTAAAAATGTGTTTAAAGATTTCTTTAAATGCAATATTTCAATTCAAACTTAATACCATTTTTTTTTTAATTCAGTAACCTCAATCCAATTTTTTTTAAATAAATATTTGATTAATGATTTAACTATAATGTTTTTGATTATTTTTTTTACTACAGTTAGTACTTATTTTTTTAATTTTAGTAAGTAAAGAAATGAATGATTAAAAATTTACAATGAAATTTTTTATACAAAAAATTAATGAAAAATTTTCTGGTCAAATGTATGTCGCAAAAAATTTGATTAAGGATTTCATTAACAGCAATATTTTTGGAAACTGTATTTTTTACTAAATTGTGATTTTGCAAAAAACTTCTAATGATAATACAAAATAGAGAACATTTTAATTTAAAAAATAAAAAATAATGTTATTTTTTTAAACTATTATTTAAACTGAATTTTTATTATACAAAAAGTTCATGAAAAATATTTTCATCAAATGTACGTTACTATAGATTTCTTTAAAAACTGAACTCTTTAATTGCAATCAAAAGTTTTTAAAGAATATTTGAAAAATTATTTACCTATAATGCTTTTGATAATTTTTTATGATATTTTTTTTATGATAATTTTTGATGATGATTTTTTGATAATTGTTTGATAATAAAATAAAAAAAGATTTTTTTTTATCATAATTTTTGATATTTTTTTAATTTTTTATTTTACTAAAGTGGGATTTTAAGTAAAAAATGTTTCTTTCACATAATAGTTTCTAATAATTACAAAAAATTTATTAGATTTTAATTTTATAATTAAAATAAGTAAATAAATTAATATTGCAAAATTTACAATGAAACTTTTTTATACAAAAAATTAATGAAAAATTTTCTGGTCAAATGTATGTCGCAAAAAATTTGTTTAAAAAGATTTCTTTAACAGCAATATTTTTTGCAACTAAGTTTTTTTACTAAATTGTGATTTTGCAAAAAATTTCTAATGATAATACAAAATAGAGAACATTTTAAACTAAAAAATAATATTTTTTAAAAACAATTATTTAAACTGAATTTTTATTATAAAAAAAGATGTAAGAAAATATTGTCATCAAATGTGCGTCAGTATATATATTTTTTGAAAACTGAATTCTTTAACTGCAATATAAAGTTTTTAAAGAATATTTGAATAATTATTTAACTATAATTTTTTTGATAATAATTTTTCATTAGACTAAAGTGAGATTTTAGGAAAAAAATGTTGCTTTCACATAATAGTTTCTAATAATAACAAAAAATTTATTAGATTTTATTTTTATAATTAAAATAAGTAAATAAATTAATATTGCAAAATTTACAATGAAACTTTTTTATACAAAAAATTAATGAAAAATTTTCTGGTCAAATCTACGTTTCTAAAAATTTGTTTAAAGGTTTCTTTAACAGCAATGTGTTTTGAAACTGTATTTTTTACTGAATTGTGATTTTGCAAAAAATTTCTAATGATAATAAAAAACAGAGAACATTTTAATTTAAAAAATAAAAAATAATTATTTTTTTTTTTAACAATGATTTAAACTGAATTTTTATTATAAAAAAAAATAATGGAAAATATTGTCATTAAATTTACGTCAGTATACATTTTTTTTAAACTGAATTATTTAACTGCAATCAAAAGTTTCTAAGGAATATTTGAATAATTATTTAACAATAATGTTTTTGATAATTTTTTATTTTACTAAAGTGGGATTTTAGGAAAAAAATGTTGCTTTCACATAATAGTTTCTAGTGATAACAGAAAATTAATTAGATTTTATTTTTATAATTAAAATAAGTAAATAAATAAATATTACAAAATTTCCGATGAAAATTTATATACAAATGAATCAAAGATAAATTTTAATTAATATATTAAATAATATAAAAGTGCGTCACTAAATAATTGTTTCAATATTATTTAAGAAATTCTTTAACTTTAAATACATTTTAATTTAAAAAATAAAAATATTTTACAAAAAATTTGGTTTACTGAAACTACTTATTAATAAAATATTAAACAATTTTTTTCATAAAATGTGCGTCGCTATACAATTTTTTTTAAATGTATTTTTTGCAAGAAATATTTTGAAATGGTTTGAAATCTTTGTAAGTGTTCTCTTACAATTAATTTGAAAAACTAAAAAATCATTTTAATTTTCCGAGGAATACTTAAGAAAGATCTTTTTATTGTCTTCAATTTACATTTTGTTTAAACAACTTTAAAATCTTGTAAAATGTAAATTATTTTGTAAATTGTTTCTAAATTCATTTAAAAATTCATTAAAATTCATTTAAAATAAAAAATAAAATTAAAACAATTTTTCAAATGAAATTTTCTTATAATATGATTTAAAAAAAGGGTTTCTATTAAATGAAAGTCACTATGAAAAATGTTTTTTTTTAACTATCATAACTTCTAAAAATGTTCGGATTTCATCCAATGTACGTCGCTCAATTCCTTAAAAGAATATTTTCGTATTTAAAAAAGTAAACGAGTTTTTAAAATTATTTTTGCTTGAAAAAAAATTGTCTCTTTAAATGTTCGCAGATAGTACAGATAATTCAGTACATTTTAGTTTAAAAAATAAAACAATGTTTAAAATTAAAATTTTTATACAAGGGATTATACAAGACGAGTTTCATCAAATGTACGCCTATAAACAAATTTTAAACAATGTTCTTGATAATTCTGTATTCTTACTACAGTGTGATTTTGAAAAAAAAAATTTCACAGAAATAATTTCTAATACGATAAAAAAAAATTCCTTTCATGTTCATTTAAAAAATTATAAAAGTAAACATATTCTTCAAATTAATTTTTTTTTTACAAAAACATCAAAGAAAATTTGTTGCATCAAACCTACATTACGAAAAATTTTTGTAAAGAATTTTTAACTACAATGTTTTTAACAATTTTGTATTTTTACTATAGTCTGATTTTGAAAAAATTTTCTTCTCACAGAAATAATTTGTAATGAGAATAGATAATTCAGTGATAATTTGTATTCTTGCTACAGTGTAATGTTGAGAAACATTTTAATGCCAATAATTAAAAATTGAACATTTTTACATTCTCATCTAGAGAAGGTATTAGATTTGTGTAAAATCTAACACCCCCCCCCCCCCCCCTCTTTTCCAAATTCCACTT
>JAAAKG020136351.1:0-13228 GCA_010014905.2 Druon quercuslanigerum
GATTTTTGTTCCTCTTTTATTGGTAAAATTGTTAACCCGGTGTTAACTTAACACCGGCCGCGCGTTGGACGAAAATTGTTTTCATCCACGTGAATCGGGCAATGTATGTGTCTTTTAATCTTTATTTCAATGTAATTCATCGCTTCGAATTTTTAGCGTTCCGTTAAGTATAATATGCGTCCGCCAATGCGTCCGCCACAATTGTTATGTGAAGCGAAAAAAACACAAAAGTCCATATAACACATTTTATATAAAAAATGATTTATTTGGTTATTTTCTTTAGGAAAACTCAGATTCAATTTCAAATTTCGTAATGCTTAACAATATCTTCATTTTTCTCGATATATAGTTTTTGAACTTTTAATAAAAATGCATTTAAATGAAATTATTGTTTATCAATTCTTTATTAAATGAATAATGATAGATATTAAGAATTAATTTGGGTAAATATTAATTTTGAATAATATTAGATCCAATTAATTATGTATTTTAATTAAAATTAAGTATTAACTTAAATCAACTTTCAAATATTCGCGGGCTTTTATGAAGAGAGGAATCGGAGTCGAAGATTCGATTCCCACTTTCGATTATTCGATTTCCGGAACCGACAAATTTTTTGGAACCGAAGAATCGAGAATCGACTCCTTCTTTCGGTTCCGGAACCCTAGTCTATACCAGTCGTCAACAAACTTTTTGCTGAGTTTTCAGGTGTGGTCAGGCCCGTCCCGACTTAATTTTTTCTACTACTTTTCGGTCTATTCATGGAACTCAGTGTGAGTGAGCTTAATCCAGAAAGGGTCTAGTGACCACAGGCATGTCTAAGTAAGAAAGGTTGAAAACTCTTGATTTTTTAACTAGAGATTTGAAAATAGCATAATCATCATCTACGAATTTTTCCGATTCCAGTGCTATATTACTCGTCTAGAAGAGTTGAAAAATTGAAGGAGTTTGATATCAAGAAACTTGAGCTTAATATTTAACTTAATACTAAATACTTCTGAAATTTCCAACCTTTATAGACAAATTACATATCGTTGGAATCGGAAAAATCCGCAGATTCCAAAAATATAATTTTTGAATCCCTAACTGCAAAATTAACCATTTTTAAGTTTTGTCAATTGTTTCTATATTCCAACAAAGGACCCTGGGGGAAGGTTTGGTGTGGCCACGCTGGCAGGTACCTGACCAGAAACTAGGTCGTTGGTCAGCCCGGTCAGGGTACCCTGACTTGGTCAATGGCGTGCCGACCACTGGTCTATACGTCGGGCGATGGCCAATTCCGCCCCAGCTACCTGTCTACCGTCCCCCACTACGCGGCTTCCCCTCACACCGTCGAGCTGCTGCCACTGAGCTTGGTCAGCGGGGGGCCTTTTGTAGTAGTAGGGAACGGAACACAGGTAGCTGATGCGGAATAGTCATCTGCCCTATACGACGCGATCCTGCAGGGATAGACGACCGTTTACAAGTTTAACTAAAGTTTACGATCGCAGTACGAGACCGGACAATGGGCCGCCAAGAAAAACAATTAACATTGATGGGTCGAATTCCATGGAAGACAAAAAGCCCGCATGGTACACAACAAATCAAGGCAACCCAACTCAAAGTCCAAAGGTACAATTTAACCGAACAATAATCAATATTCTTTATAAACGGTAGGTAGCACTTTATTTAAATCAAAAGATGTAATTAAACCAAAAGTACCCAACAGATTATTTATTTAATTCAAGGTAAGAAAATAATATGAATGATGAAAATAAAGTACAGGCTAAATTTTTTAAATTGAATTTCATTAATTGAAACCAAGAAAATACTTTTTTCCAATTAAATAAAAAGTTTTAAAACAGTAAGAAGAAACTTCTACCGTCAATGTCGGCGCCCAGGCAGACGGGTTCAAAATAAAAAAATATCTAGATTTGTGTAAAAATATTTTTATCGTGGATTTTTTTCGGGGCTCAAAATAGAAACTTTGGAAAATAATTCACAAAATTTCAAATATTTGATCGTAGTGGACTGTTGAAAATCAAAAATAATCCAGATTGTTCGAAATTGAAATCATATATCATGTTCATTGGCTCCTCGTGAAATCTTTTGAAACGTCATGAATTTTTTTAAATAATTTAATCCGTCATAATTAATTGGAAATTTTTTAACGCACCTAATATCCAATAAAGTCTTTCAAAATAGTTTCAAATATTAAAACAAAAATTTTTATTAATATTTTTTAATCCTTAGGAAGACTAAAATTCTCTTGATTGTTTAGAAATTACTTAAACCCCTGTGAAACACCTTGAAATTTTCAGAACAAACTTACAGTCTGGCGAAATTTATTGAAATATTTGGAAATACTTCAACAGTTCTTAAAATATTTTTAAATGATTTGGGAGCCCTCAAAATCTTTCGAAATTGAAACCGTAAGAAGTTTCGTAATATTCCGTTAAATATATTTTTTCAACTAATTAAAAAATTTTTTAAATCGTTATAAACTCTTCACATCCCTTAAGGTCTTCTCAAATTTATAGACCATGAAATCTCATAAGATTCTTTGAAATCCCTTAAAACATTCTTAAATCACTCTAAATCCTTAGAAAAGTCATTAAATCCCTTGTAATGTTTTTAAGTTACTTACACCCCTTCTGGAACGACCCTTCAGGTACCAAAATTTTTTTGAAATAATGTTCAATTCTTAAACATTCTTTAGTTTTAGTATCTGCACTTAAGAGAACAATGGAATATTTCATCTTCATAACTATTAGAAATCAAATTAACTATAGTTGTAAAGAACTTGGCATTTAGCAGCGGACTCCATTTTTGAATATCAAATGTAGAATTTATTAATCAGATCGTGTAGTATTCCCGTAAATAATGCCTGACGAGGAAATCCAAATTGCACCCGAAACATGCTGGTTCCATAGTAATAAAAAAGGCGGTGAAAGGAAAAAGTGAGAGGTTAGTTTGGGTAGTAAATTTCTTTTTTTTCTCCTTTTTTCAATTGTTATTTTTCTTTGCCTCTAATGAGCCAAAAAATGAATTTGATGGGAAGTCTGGTTTTTAATAGTGAATGCTTTTCATGCTCATTTTGCATCAAATTCGTTCTAATCTGAAGTGTTCTTGTTTCTCCTATTTGGAAAAATTAATACATTCGAAGATATGAATAAGACCGCTACGAATAAGACCGCTTCCCCTCATCATTGCTCGAGCTCATCGAGACGCTTCCCCCACTCTCACGCTGACTTCGAAATTCCGGTTAGCCGCTTCCAATAGTGCCGCCGAAGTAATCGCAATTTTTATGGTTTTGAGTAGAGTTTTTTTTGTATTATCCAAATAAATCAAATATTAATTGTGATATTTTCATATTTTATATGTGCCACTGTTATGTTTACGTTCTGATCGTCCGCGTGTATAGTGCAAAGTGGATTTAAAGGTACATAAACAATTTTGATCTGGAAGAGGAAAGAGTTGATATTCGGAGAACTGAAATTTCGGGGGAAAAAATAGTTCTCTTTTTCAATTATCTTCAATTCTTGTGATTTATCTGAAGCTGTATAAATATTTGAATTTAGTAAGTATGCACATGTTACTGTGTAGTTTTAACATTGCATGCGGAAATGGGAAATTACCGTGTGAAAAAATTCGTTTGAAACGATATATTATACACAAAAATGATATTTTATAATGTTATATGAATAAATTAGTTCCGTATCCCCCACAGATAATGACAAATCATTTAAAATCCAAACAGTTTTTAAAAAACAATGAATGCAAGATTTTCGAGACACTTCGGTACACCAGTGTTTTTCAGATAAAAATTTTCCACGTTAGGTCTTCTTTAAGCATTCATTTTCAGTTCAAGGAATTTTAAGATTTATTTAGTTTACTTTGAACATTAATTTAGTTTACGAAGAAGAAAATTTTTTAGTTCAAAAAGGAGAAATTGTTTAATATTTAACAGCATTTAACTTTTCATATACAATGAGCAATTATAAATAAATTACTCAAAATTATAACCCCTTCCTCCCTCGACTCTCTTCCCCACCGAGTGAGTCTCGCCTACCCCGAAAGGGAAACGGCTTAATGGCGAAATAAACAATTTGAAAATGTTAAAATTGACTAAAATAATATAATTATAATCATTAACAAATATACTAATTGAATCTTTAATTTAAAACATTAAAAATGATAGGGCTAATATATATTTTTGAACCAGAAATCTCAAAACATTTCAATTCCTAAAAGATTTAGCTTTAATTTTAAGAGCTTTGTGACATCTAATTTAAAAATGTTGAACTTAAAAGTGTTTAAGCTAAAAATAATACTATTAAAAGTATTAAAATTTAAAGAGTGTGCAATTGAGCGTTTGAATACGAAATTTCTGAATTGAAAAGGTTTCAATCTTTAATTCTAAAAGTACCTTTTTTCTCTCTTCTCCGATAAATAAATAAAAAAGGTCCCTGAAAACAGACAATGCTTACTCGATATCGCCAACGTCTAGTGATGGAAATGTTTCATATTGCTGGTAATATGAATGCCGTCAATTTGAGAACCGACGAACAAAATCTTTCAAAAATTTATTATCCTGTTATACAGAAGAAACAAATCTGAAATTGTGGGCCAGCTTCAGTCGCCATGTGGTGTTAAATTTTAGTACCTCTGAGAATGTTCTTTCAGTTTTCTTCGTGATTTTGAACAGAGCGGATGTCTCTAATTTTACGTCGAAAAAATAATTTCTTATATTATTTAGAAACTTGTTTTTGAATTTTAAGCTTAATTTTCTGTAACAATTTTTTAAATTAATAATTTCGTTTCCAAACTACAAAAGTGGTGTGTGTTTCTGTTAAACGTGCTTGTGAAGTTTCCGAATATTGTGGTTGTGGGATTAAGGAGTGTTTTACTTAACCCGCACGCACCTCACCTTCTGCAAAGAAATGGGAAGAACACACATAGAGGGAGCGCATAGAGAGAGAGAGAGAGAGAAAGAGAGGAGATGCACGATAAAAATTGCTAAGTTCTTGCATGTATTCTTTTATTTTAATCTTATTGGTTTAAGGGAAAAAACCTATTTTTAATTAAATATCTGGCACTGAGGAGGGCCCCTATCCGTGGCCGAAACGTTTGTCAATGTAGTTTTAATTTGTGTACAACGCACAACCCTAAAGACAATAAAAAAAATTTCTAAACTATTCCAGAATATTAAAATTAAATTTCTTAATATTTTAATCATTTTTAATTTCTCTTAACCACCTGTAATCTCTAACAATACGAAAGTTGAGTGAGACATGACAGGCACTCAATCTAAATCCTGGGCTCGATCCTCGGTTTGCGATGTCGAAAAAATAACACTCTAATGTTGATTCTAAGCGGTGATCCTTATTGAGGGGTGATTTAGTGTGAGCAAACGACGATAAATCTGAAAAATCACAGAAATACAGCACAATATTCAGCGGTGTCACAGGGGTATCAAAATTAGTTCAGTAACCACTTACAAAGGGGTAGGAGTTTGACCAACATTATTATTGGAAAGGGGGAGGTTTGAACGCTATTATTCGAATTTTTTTCACCAAAAAACCCCTTTTTTATCGAAATCTACCAAGGCATAAATTGATAAATAATCTATATAATATAATATATATAATTATATTAATATAATATATTAATATAATATATTAATAAAATATATTAATATAAATATATATAATTTGATTTCGAGAGAAGCTCGCCATGTAAAAAAGTACATAGATAAGCATTTAATAAACAAAAGTGCAACTTTGGCATTACTTTTCGAGTTATTTGAAGTTTTTTTCTGGATAAAGACGTTTTTGTACATTTTATGCAGAATCCTTAATATTAGCTAAATCAAGTTGGAATTCAAAACTTGTCTTCACAATAAGCTAAAGAATATAAGTAAAATAGCACTTTTGAAATATCAACTGCATAATTCTGTTTTATAGGATCCCAAAAAACCATAAATTAATGTTTATATAAATTGTTTGAACAGTATATTGATTATTATTAATATTCTCTTAGCTTATTGTTAGAATGTTGCGGTTTTTCCTAAATATTTTAACTATTAATATATTTTTGATTAGAAGTGACTTAATAATTAATAAGATTTAGCACAAACAAATTTTTAAAGAAATTATTGTTATTCATGACTGTCTTTCTCTATATAAATGCCTGATAGTTGCGTTTTTTATGATTTTTACCTTTTGTACTTTCTTCACTTAGTGATGTAATAACTAAAGTTGTGAAAAATTTTTTAAACAATTTAATATTGTTTATAACAATCTTGTCTTAGGTAAGTGCTAGATAGTTTTCATTTTTACAAAATCTTTAAGTTTGCTTCGCCGTCTTAGTTATTAAAACATCATAAATAAACATTAGAGAAAACTGTATTTTCTGCACGGATCATATTGAATACAGATTTTGGAATTTTTAGCACATGACACATATGTTTCTAAAAAAACTCAGATGTTTAATTGTCATAAAAACGGTCGCCAGTTTCTTCATTAAAAATGTTGTTTTGCGTTTTCCTTTTCAGATTTTGAAAGCATATGAAAACTTTTGTCACAATTAAAAAAGAAAAATTATTTATCTGTATTTTTTTGAAAAGTACAGGATTTAACAAAAGCGTGTTTTTTGCATAACAGAGAACAAACTAATACAGTTTCATGCCTTCATTACATTTTGAACTACAGTTTCCCCGTTATATTTCAGAATAAAAGTTTGTAATATATCACTAATTAAAAATAACATTCTATTAGCTTAACTAGAGAAATATCCGCAACTAAAGATTAGTGAGAAATTACTTATTCGATTAGTTAAACTATTTAATAAGTCAATACTGGGATAATACGAAATGCTCATTACTTATTATTGTAACAGTGAGTAGGTGATATTTCAATTCTTATAGCCCAGATCACCTATAGAAACTGTCAGGGCTTACGAGTAATTTCTTTTTTTAATTTCCGTCTGACGTTTTACATTGCAATTAAAGGAACTACAGAATGGCGTGCAATATTCCAATTTCTACATTCTCGGCAAATATTAACAAACATTCACTGTCAAAGGCTGTCAGAAACAAACTATATTGAGCTAAACTATTGTTTTCGACGTACTTACAATGTTGTATTTATTTTCTTCTTCTCGAAAATCTAATAAAGTGTATGCTGTGTAATTGAAATGAATATAATATTGGAAATTTAATAAAGGTGATAAAGAAAGTATGGAAAAAACACAATAATAAAATCTATTTAATCGGTGACAAACACTTGATAAAGTTCAAATACAAAGTTCTTAATTGTCCACAATAACTTTTGAACAAATCGCTTACTATCGGATTTTCAGATTGAAATTGATTGACAGCTGTCCATCACTTTCCGGGTGGTCATGCGAACTGAACTGAACAACCTCTTCCGTGTCCTTCAGGCCCTTTCTCACCCCCTCCCTTCCAATATATTTGGACTTTGGAACTTTCCGCTGAACTAGCCAAAAAAATAAAACCAACCATCAACTGTCGGATATATCTTCATTGCGGGCGACCAAATAAGAAATATTTCTCAACGTCCACAACATTCCCCCTCCTGTAATTCAGGTGCGCCTGCATTACATTCGTTTACCTCCATGACGAATAATTTGGTCGCAGGTATCCGATACGTTCCGGTCGTGGTCTTGACATCCGCCACTCTCACTCGTCCGTCATCTCCTGGGTAGACTGCTGTTATTCGGCCTTTCAACCATTGGTTCCGTGGTTGCCCGGAGTCTACAATGATAACCACGTCTCCAACTATTAGATCTCCTCTGTCTTGGTACCATTTGGTACGCTTGTTGATAGTTGGCAAATACTCCCGAATCTATCGCTTCCAAAATTGATCTGCAAAGTATTGAGCTTTGCGCCACTGCTTCCGAAGGATACAATCGCGTTGTTCGAAAACTCCGGGTGCGCCATGATTGCTAAGAATTTCACCGGGTGAAACTCGAAGAAATTGCATCAGTGTCAAGCTCTGTACGTCACTCGGATCAGCCGAGACGTAAGTAAGTGGCCTAAAATTCACCGAATATTCAGCCTCAGTGAATAAAGTCTGCAAGACCTCTTCCTTCGGAACTTGTTGCTTCAGAGTTACTGAGAGTGACCTTTTCACTGACCTCACCACTCTTTCCCAGCAGCCACCCATATGCGGACTCATTGGAGAGATAAATTTCCACTCTATTCTTTCCTCGGCTGGTTTGCGTTGAAGTTCTTCTCCTCCCAGTTCTGCCAGTGCCTCCCTCAATTCTCGTTCACCTCCGACAAAGTTGGTTCCATTGTCAGACATGATGAGTTTCGGCTTCCCTCTTCTGTTCATCATTCTGCGTAGTGCCATAATCATCGAGTCTGCCGATAGCGAGTGAGCTATTTCCAGGTGTGCTGCTCTGTAGGCTAAACACGTGAACAAAACACCGTAGCGTTTTTCTCTTCTTCGACCGATCGCCACTTGGTATGGATCAAAATAATCAACTCCTACGTTTGTAAAAGGGTACTGCGATCCATCAGTTCGTACGATTGGAAGCTGTGCTATAGCTGGAATCTGGGGTTGGGCTCTTCGATTCTTGCAATCCTGACAAGAATTCCAGGTACTCGTTATTGCTGTTCGGGCCTTCAGGATCCAATATGATTGCTTTAAATCGTTGAGCACTCTCTCTCTTCCATTATGACCTGCTTGAAGATGAAAATGGTGTATCATGAGACGTACCGCAGGGTGTTTCCCATCTAGGATCACAGGCTGCCTCGTAGCATGGCTCACAGCACTGTTTTCTCTGATTCCACCATCCATTCGTATGAGACCGTCCGGTCCCATCATCGGCGAAAGCTGGTATAATCGTGAAGAAGGAGCCAGAATCTTCTTCTTTTTTAACATTTCACGTTCTTCCGGGAAACTATCTGCCTGTGTCATTTTGAGAATTTCCAATTCCGCTTGCTGCACCTCAGAAACTGTCAGAATCATGTCTGCAATATCTTTGCAGTCTTCAGAACGTTTCCAGTTTCTCCATTTTTTTGCGGCGAATTTGGTCCAGGCCCAGCTGCGAATAAGCCGATGCCATTTCGAGAACCTGGAAAAATCAATCAGAACAGAACCTTCTGTGACAGAGTGCCACAAAACTCTTTCTTCAATTCCAGGGTTTCTTCCTGTGGCTGCTCCGAGAGAAAAACTTGTGACCACTCAGACTCGTCTCTCCGAAGAAATTTCGGTCCTATGAACCACCTGTTCGTAGAGTTTATTTGCAAAGGATAAGTGTCTCTGGTGGCTTCGTCGGTGACGTTCTCATTAGTAGGTACATATCGCCATTCATTTTGAGCTGTCAATTCCACAATTTCTCCAATTCGATGAGCAACGAACGTTTGGTACTTACGTGCGTCTGATCGAATCCACCTGAAAACTGTCTGAGAGTCGGTCCACATAAACTTCCTTCGAATGGATATGCTGTGCTCCAAGCTGATAAAATTCGCCAATCTGCTGCCCATAACCGCTGCTTGCAGTTCCATTCTTGGAATCATCATCGGTTTTAGTGGCGCCACTCTGCTTTTCGACATGACTAAGGTCGTCCGATCTCCATTTTCCCCCTTCAGTCGCAGAAACGCAGCAGATGCGAAGGCTTGCTGACTGGCATCGCAGAAAACGTGTAGCTGGGCATCCTGCACAGCTCCCATATCTAAAACATAAGAACGAGGAATGCGTAGCGCAGCTGCACTGTCAAGCAACTGTAACCAAGTTCTCCACTTTTCGTACAACTGCTCTGAGAGTGATTGATCCCAGTCGGAACCAGATCTCCAGATGTCTTGCATCAGAATTTTTGCTCTGATTGACATTACTGCCAGCAAACCCAATGGGTCGAATACCGACATTATGAGTTTGAGAACATCCCTCTTGGTCGGTGACTTCTCTGCGGTGACGACTCTCTTGTCCACTTTTGGAAAATCGGTGGTGAACGTGAAGATATCGCTGTCGGGTACCCAGAGCACTCCCAGGACTCGTTGGTAATCTTCACTGCTGAAAGATAGCTAACTGCCACCTGTTGCAATTGCGTCCTGGGGAAGAGATTCACGTACTTCCCTCGAGTTCGTCACCCAGTTCCGAATCTCAAAGCCACCTTTCTGATGTATGAAAGACACTTTCTTGGCTCGTTTAATGGCTTCCGTGATAGTGTCCAGGCTGTCTAAATAAGCATCCATGTAATGTTTCTGTGTGATGGATCGATAATCATTTGGTAACTCATTCGATTCCGAATTTCTTGAGCCACGTAAGGTGATGACACGGCCCCAAATATCATGACTTGCATTTCGAATACGAATATCTCATTCGTGTCCTTATCTCGACCCAGGATTCTTTAGCTGCATCGATCTTCTTTCCGAATACGAACCTGGTGAAACATCTCCTTCAGATCGCCTTCAATGACGATCGCCCGCTCTCTGAAACGAAAGAATACTCCCACTAGAGAACCAAGAAGATCTGGGCCTTTCAGGAGCCTATCGTTTAAACTCACACCATGGGACTTCGCAGCTGCATCGAATACCAGACGCATTTTTCCCGGTTTGTTTGCATTGAATACTGCAAAGTGTGGTAAATACCATGCTCTTGCACCTTCTTGTGCAGCCTTCTCCTTCGTCAATTGTAGTGCGTATCCCTTTTCCTGGTAGTCCTGAATTTTCTTCTCATACTCGTGGGGAAAACCTGAATCACGATCCATTTTTCTCTCTAGTGCAATGAATCTTTTCTCTGCCATCTTCCTACTAGGTGGCAACGTCTCGTTATCGGTCTTCCATAACAAATCTGCTTCCCACTTGTTTTTATCTCGACGTGCTATTCTATTCATTAATTCCTCTGCACGCTGATCTTCCTTGGAGCGTAGTCGGGTAGCAGTTGGATTCACACCGAATGACTCGGTGCTCAAGAAATCCGTCATTCTCAGGCTGATGCCATCCTTTTCTGTCCGATGATGGAACATTACGTACTCAGGTTCGGCTCTGTCTATTTTGCACTTTCCGCGTACAACCCAACCTAAAGCAGTGAGAGACGCCATGGGGGAATTTCCAGGACCGAAAATTGATTTGCGAGCTACGAGTAATTCCCCGTGATCTTCTCCGATCAAGATTCTAGGTTGCGCATGCAGTATATCTGACAAAGGTAATCCTCGGAGATGCTGCCAGACATCAGTGTCGATTTTTACTGTAGATCGTGGTAAATTCAGGGTATTCTGTGTGTGTACGTCAGTCAGTGTGAACTCTCTGTCTGAAGGACCTCGAATTGTCAGATTTACTTGTCGCGACGTTGGTTCACTTAGGGTAACTCCGTTAGTCCACTCAGCCTCTAAAGGTGCAAGCTTACCTTTTAAACCCAGTTTTCAAGCCAGCTCTGCGTCAATGACCGTGACTGATGAACGAAAATTCAGATAAGCATATGTGTCGATTTCTCCAGCTGGACCCTTCAGAGCAAAGGGCAGAACTCTAATAAAAACGTGACGTTTCCGACGCTGTACAACGTTTATATGCACCTTCTCTGGAAATTCTTCTTCATTCTTCAATGTGGCTGTTTCTGTCGACATTCGCCCGTCCGTGTGCAACAATGAATGATGTCTTTTCTGAAAGCCGTCTTTGTTGCATCGTCGTCGCCTGCAGACTCTGATAGAATGCAAAGGTTTCAGGCAGGAAAAACATAACCGCTTTTTTGTTGCCCAATTCCAACGTTCATCTACACTCACGTCCTTTATAGTTTCACAATTTGACACATGATGGTCCTTTTCACATAAACACACTTCACTAATTCATTGTTCTTGTCCAAAACCGCACCAATCACCGCGCCTTTTCTCATTTTGGTCTCTAATTTATCTACACTAGGGTCGTACACTTTACTCACTAAATTAGCTTGCCTTCGTATCCATTGTGCGAACACTGCGATATTGGAAACGTCTGTTTCCTGTTCACAAACAGCAGCCCATTGCAACTTTTGAACTAGATGCAACTTTGCAACCAATTGATCTAAAAACATGAGATTGTTCAAATACTGAGGCTTTCCTAGTGCTTGGACTGTAGTTACAAAATTTGAGACTGAATCGGAAAATAACAACACTGATTGGAGACGGTTCTCCTTAATTTCTGGGAAACTAGTGATATTACGCATTCTATCTTTAATAACATACTCCGGTCGACCAGAGCGTCGCTGCAGAGTTTCTATCACCTCGTCCTCCCGGTCGGTCATCAACAGTGATCTCACTGCTTCCAAAGCTGCTCCTTTCAGGCACTTTTGAAGGCGATTGATATTCTCGTTCGCTGAGAATCCGCATGCCTCTGTCGATTTCTTAAAAGTGCTGAAAAAAGTGGCTATTCTCTTACCTCACCACTGAAGCTGGGTAAGTCTTTCGTCATTTTCTGTCGGGCAAGGTATTTTTCAAAGCCTGTCGCTTCTGTTGTCGTCGGGGTTTGTCTGGGAAAAAAGTGTGATCGTCGTTATTGATCCTGTCTTCTCCTCAGTTGTCCATCTTCATTGTTGTTTCCTTCTGACTTCTGGCTTCTTCGAGTTCTGCAAGTTCTGAATGCAGTTTAAGGATTGCTTTCTTTCGTTCAAGCCGCTTTCGTTCCGCTTCTTCTTCAAGACGATCTAGTTCTTCGGCTTGACGAAGTTCTCGACGTTTGCGCGCGATTGAGCTTGAAACGGAGATTTCTGAACTAATACTTTTTGACCCTGATTCGGATACTGACCTGTGTGAACGTTCACCCAGGCGCTCGGATTCAGCTCGTCTTTCTTGATGCAACTGTACTTGCCCGCCTGTCAGTTTGCAGGCTGTAAGATCAGCTGATTTCGGACGTGCCTATTCTGTTTGCGATGGAGGGGCGGTCATTCCCCCTCTCGTCCATCTAGAAGTTCCCCTGCGCCAGATCCATCGACCTTCGGCTGACTGCCGACATAGCCGTACCTCTGCGGAGGCATGCCCTTATTCTTACGAGAACTTTTCCGATTTTCTGGATCGGGTCCGATTGGGGTGCTCGTCTCTCCGAGCTCCGCTCTTGGGCTACGAGTCCCGTTAGCTTGCGTACGGTCGACACTTTCACTTTCAGATCTACTACCCATTTCGCTATTTTTAGCCCTTTCAGGCGCCTCCCTGTCCTTAGCGTCCTTTCGCATAACACTTTCTTTTTCACTCATCCTTGCACAATTTCACTGTAATCCAATTTTGCACACACTTTACACACTATCTGATT
>JAAAKG020136352.1:0-13228 GCA_010014905.2 Druon quercuslanigerum
TGGCCGGTATTAAGTTATGGGACAGAGATATGGGGATGAAAAGAAAGGAAAGATATTGAGAGTTTACAAGAAAGATACATAAGGTGGACATTAGGGGTAGATTGGAGGACGCCAGAATATATGGTGAGAGAAGAAGCGCAAAGGGATAAATTGAGTTTTAAAGCGGGAAAGAGGGCATGGAAATTTAAGACAAAGCTGAGGGAGAGAAAGGGAGGAGAGTTGGCGAGAAAGTGTAGAATATGTGAATAGGAGGAGGAAACATGGGAGCACGTATGGGAAAGATGTAGACGAGGAATGGATGATAAAGGAGGCTGGCAAGAGAATGTGGTTAAGATTCTAGGTGAGGATGGATTAGGAGAAGATTGGATGAAGGAGTTGGAGGGTGCTAGGGCAGCGAATGAGAGTGAATGAAAGAATGAATGTAAAAAACTGGTCAATTGGAGGACAAAAAAAGTGAAGATTGTGAAGAAGCGTAAAGATTGTAAGTAATGGATATGTAATAGCATAAGTAGACTAAGATGCGTTTGCGTTCTCATTCGCTCTCTCTCGCTTGCACTTGCGCTCTCGCTATCGACCGCTCGCTCGATTTAAGGAACTAGATAGATATAAGACTTTAAGTAAATAGTTGGAAATAATTGTAAATAGTAAGTTTGAAATTTTCTTTTTGTTGTCTAATATATAAGCGAAAAGAATAAGAATTCAAGGTTTATTGACATATTGTCAACAAATTTTTTGACATATATTCAAATCATTTAGGTCCTTGAAATCTCCCAGAAAATAATCCCAAGAAATTTCTTAAATCTCTTCAAAATGCCTTGGAATCTTTTAAAATTCCCTAAAATACTTAAAAACGTTTGAAATCTTCAGAAATCCTTTTAAACATTTTAATGCTTTTGAAAATACCTTGGAATAATTTAAAATACCCGAAAATATTTCGAATCCTTAAAAACATTTGGAAGCTCTTAAAATTCTTTTATAACTCTTGAAAATTTCTTAAAATCAAAAACTAAGATATTTCAAATCCATTAAAATCGTTTCAAATCTGTTGGAATTCTTATAAATTCTTGAAAATTCCTGGGAAATTATAAAAATACCCTGAATATTGTGAAATTTTTTAAAATACATTTATATTATTGATAGCATATAAAATTTTCTTTGAATCTTTTTAAATATCCTATGATCTTGATAATTCTTTAAATATCTTTAAAAATTGTCGAAATACCTTGACATATTTGAAAATCTCTAAAATCATACGAAATTCCAAAATTATTGTTTCTGAATTGTTTGGAAATTCTTAAAAATAATTTTTAAGAATTCAAGTATGTTCAGAAATAGGTATAGACCTAAATTCAATAGTGCATAACCCATTGAAAAAAGTGACAATCTTTTCATTTAAAAAGGCGATTTTAGTGACGTTATCATAAAAAAGTGACGAAAACGTGATATAAACAAGCCGAGCACCTAAAAGTGAATGTGTGTATACCTGATTATTCTTGGCAGTTACTTAAAACAGTTCTTACACAAATTCTCTAAGTTTTGCCATTTTTAAACTCTCTAGCGTATCAGTGACCAATACATTCCCTGACTTTTCCTTGATTGACAGGTGTTGTCTGACCTGTGCCCACCCTGATTTAATTCATATATCATTTTGAAGTACGTTTGCATTAAAATTGAAGCATTGAAAATTTGAAACATCGGTTCAAAGTAAACAATCCTCCTTCTTTGGATTTGCCGAGATGAAAAAAGACTTTAGTAGATCTTCAACATTTTCGGCATTGGCAAACACAGTCTTTACGAGGTGATTTGAAGAAGAAAAGAGTCCATGAAATGAGATGTCACCAAGAGATTTCCGTGAATTAAGTACTCTCTGGTGAGAGAAACCTCGGTCAGTTATTTAGACGAGACACTTAAACCGAATTGCACTCGCTTTAAAGGCACGCGGAGTTTACAAGTATGCAGGAGGAAAATTGCAGTACCTTACAACCACCCACGCCGGCATAAATTTATATGGCTAAAGTCCCATAAAACAAATTCGTCAATTCCCTGTGCATTACGGTTACTGGTATATACACATGAAACGAGAAAACTGATATTCGTCTCTTAAATGTTTCCAACCCTCGGCACTGTACCGCTATTACTGTCTCGTTTCTTTTCCTGTCAAGTTTTATGCAACTCAGGTAAATATTCAGCCATTCTCTATTTTACTTCTGCATCCGGATAGAATATCGATTCCTCTTTTACTGTTATTGAAAATTTATATCGAGTTGACTATGCAAGTAAAGCTACTGAGAACTGTGCACAGTGGTTTAAGAGAAGCATGTGAAGACCGATTACAACTGAAATCAGGCAGCGTGATAGAGCACATCTCATCGATCGGTTTCAAATTGAAATATGTTTGTTTAAAAAATAAGCGAACACATATTTTTTTATTTCTCTCTAAGATGAAAGTTACGGAAGTTATTGCGATTTCAAAAATAACCTCAAAATATGACGTCACACAAAAATTTGCTAATGATTTGTATTTTCTTAATTTTTCAATATTTTTTTATTCTGCTGCACTCATTTGACGTGGATTTATAAACTTTTTCTGCGCGCGTTCATTTTTTTTCAAAAAGTTGAAAGTTATAAAAGTTATAGTCGTTTTTCGAATAAATTTCAAATGCTACTTTCTCCGAAAGGGCATCGTTTTTTTATGCTGAAAATTTTTTTAGCGATAGCTGATTACAGGATCCAAAAGTTGCGCTGTACGAGAATTTCAACTTTTAATTTATGTAGGAGTAAAAAAAATTTTTTTTTAATTTTTTCGTGTTTTGTATGTCGAAAGCTTTCAAATAATAATTTTTAATTCATTTATAACGTTTTGCCATAAAAAATACTAAATAAATTCAATTTAAATTTTTTTTACAGATTTTAAAGTTTTTCTTTTGCTTTTTCTTTGTTTTGTATTGGAAGCTTCTTTAGTTTGTGCTGTTCGAGATACAAATTTCCCTGAACTTTTCAACTTCTTGTTCAGGCAAATATATTAAACTTATCTCAGTCACGTATTTTTGAACTGCTACTATAAAGTCGAATGCATTTTGTATTGTTTGACCAACATATTTTTGAAGATTGTGATTCTTCGTGTAGTGTTGAACTAAATCTCCGATTGCATCTATAGGATCTTTGCCGTGCTCTGTTCCCGAAGACACCTTTTTTATATTGTGTTTAAAACTTTTCATTTCATGTAATTGGGAAAGATTTATAAAGTGGCTATCTGCGCCATAGGAAACTTGAGTTTCATCAATTACAATACAGTTAGTTAACTTTTGCATGCTTTTATTAATTTTTTGAATCGTCAAGAAGTTAAAAAGTTCAGGGAAAATAAGCTATTAGAATGGAAAAAACAAAGGAACTATCAGGAACTCAAAAAAGTCTCGTTTGGAAGACTACGAAAGAAAACAAAGAAGTTAAACTATTTGTATCTCGAACAGCACAAACTCCACTAGTTGAAGTTAAAGAAACAGAAAAAAAGAAGGCAAAAACTGTCAAATCTACTAAAGAAGCTTCAAATACAAAACAAAGAGCAAAAGAGACTTTAAAACGTTAAAATTTGTGAAAATAAAAATGAAATTAAAGTTATTCATTATTATTTTTTATATATTGTAAAGCTTTCCACATCAAAAACACGAACAAATGAAAAAAAAATTATTTTTATTTTTTTACTCCTGTACAAATTAGAAGTGGAAATTCTCGTATAACGTACCTTTTAGATATTGTAATCAGCAATCTCTGAACAAAATTTCAGCAAAAAAAACGATGGCCTTTCGGCGAAAATAGCATTTGAAATTTGTTCGAAAAACGGCTATAACTTTCTTAACTTTCAACTTTCTGAAAAAAACTCGACGCACGAAGAAAAAGTTTAAAAATCCACGTCAAATGAGTGGAGCAGAATAAAAAAATATTGAAAAATGAAGAAAATACGAGTCATTTGTAAATTTTTGTGCGATGACGTCAGCTTTTGAGGTTGTTTTTGAGATCACCATAACTTCCGTAACTTTTATCTTAGAGAGAAATAAAAAAATACGTCTTCGCTTATTTTTCATACTTAACAAGATATTTCAATTTGAAACCGATCGGTGAGAGGTGTTCTACTACGCTGCCTGATTGCAGTTGTAATCGGTCTATAGACTAAATTGTATAGTTTAAACTATTCAATCTATAGAGTAACAAACTGAAATAATTAAATTCATTTATTTCATAAACAAATAACACTACTAAACAGCAGAAATGAACATCTGTCATATTAGTATAACATTCTCTAATTTTCATAATAGAGTAAAATTAACGCGATTGACATGAGATTCTTACGCATCACATGTAAGGAAATAATTCTTAAAGAATGTGGTACAGAGGAGACACTAACTTTTACATAGGAAAGAAATCGGTTAAGATGGTTTGGGCATGTTGAGAGAATGAAATATGAACGACTAACGAAACACGTGTATCAAGGTAAAGTACATGGCAGCTTACCCCGAGGCAGACCGCAGAAAGAAGAGACATAAGAAGCCATAGAAACACAAGAGCCTGCGTGAAAAAATGCATGGACGGGAAAGAAGATAGAGAAGTATGCCAGGACAGAATAGTATGGCTGCAAATAGTTAATATACAGAGTATCAGTAGAGTGAATGACGCCTGAAAGAAAAAACCTTGGATACTAATAGACCCAAGTCGGGAACCTCACATGACGACTTTGCGAGGATCTTCACTTGGGGTGATTGCTAGAGAGATTGATCAGCAACCTGGGTCGGATCAGTGTTGCGGAATGAACGTGTTATTTAAATAAATAACTCGAGAATTCTAGATCAATCTAAAAATTGTATAAACCCTTCTTCACATTACTCCCTTTCCCACTGAGTGAGTTACGCCTACCCCGAAAAAGAAACGGCTTAATAATAATGTCTTCAATTGCAGCAGGAAAAGCTGAACGGTACTAAGTCTAATTTTTTTTAAAAATTGTGTTTTCATAAAAATCGTACTTCCTTTTTTTGTCACACCTATTTCGGTGAAAAATTAAGGTTTTGAATATTTTTTATCGTAAAATGTATTTAAATGTCTATTGATATTTTTAAATTTCAATAAATTCCAACTAAGTTAATGAATTTTACTCAGATACTTAATTTTTTAGAATTTAAGTGTCATGATCGAATTTCGGTTAAGTATTAAATTAATCATTCTTTGAAAAGGTTGTTTGCATCTTTCAAAACCTTAATTTATTTACTGCAATAGGTGTACAAAATTGAAATAATGATTTTTGATAAAAAAACACAATTTTGAAAAGTGTACTGGCAGCATTTAGCTCTCCGTGCTTCAATTGGAAATCGTAAAAAAACCTTTAATTTCTAATGTCTTTGATTTTAAACGCTCCCGATTTGAACTCGGAAAAACATTTGGTTGAATCAACACAATTTTAGTTGGTACCATTATAGAATATGTTTATTATATAGACAACAAAAGATTTAGTTGACACAACCAAATTTGTTGGTTGTTTTTCCAAAACTTTTGGTAGATTCAATCTAATAGTTAGTAGAATTATTCAAACAAAATTTGTTTCATTGAGTCAAATTTTTATATATATCCAATAAAATTTATTTTGTGAATGTGGTCGCAAAAAAATCTCAGTCATTTCACGTTCTTCCAATCTTTTGGCCATTCTGGATATGAACGGAGTAATCATATAGATAACATGGAGTGAGTGACGATTAGGATCTGAAGTTCCAAACTGAAAAGTGCATAATTGAAACTGAAATTTCAGCGCATGTCATTCTGGAATGAGAGCATTCAGACAAATCACGGTGCTTCATTTCTCTTCAACGCATCCTTTCAAAGCTGACAGTTGCGCACTCTCCGTAATTCTGTTCTAAGCTCCTTCTAATGGATGACTCTTCTCGACCCGTGGCGCAATCAGATAACGAAGCCACCCAAGTGACTTTAATTCAAATTACAAAATCGATCGAAAAGATCGATCACGACAAGGATCCCTGGAGATTGAGAACGGTCAGACGATTAATTGCAAACTGCGGACATAGATGACAATCGATATTCCACCTCGAGTTGGAGTGTCACAGAACTTCGAATCTTTACCTTCCTAATAAAATCCAAATCGAAAACTACTAAAAATATGCATTTAACTTTCAGGGTTTTTCCCAGTTGATTGTTAATTTTTCCCGAACAATTAAAAAGTGTTAAATAGATTTAAATGATTTAAAAACAATTTTTTAAGATTTAAAGAGTTTTCCAAAAAACTAAACCTTCGTTTACAGGCAGGGGATTTTAAGGCACAAACGATTTATCAAACCAGAATTTCTCGCCTTTGGGAAAATATGGAAGTTCAGCTCCACCCTCTAAAAAATCTAGGTAGTAATAGGGTTACCTCCTGTGAGTGGCGCGGTAAAAGTAGGTACAATGACATAAAAGATCCTGCCTATAAACCACGATAGTGTTTTCACAAGATAGTGAACATTAATTGTATTTCTTCATTTGGTATTTCCGGGTATTTATATGAGCAACATAAAGTTTTCCTGTAATTCTGGTCTATTTTGTACGATAAAAATGGATTAACATGCAATATCCTGCTTTTCCTATAGAATTGCCTCCATGAATCGCTGTAAAATACTGTGATTTTCCAGATCTTCAAATAATTTAACCTTTTGAAAGCGCCGTCAATGGGCCTATATTTTTTTCGAAGGTCATAGTCTAAGCTTTCAAACTCTGTAAGGATTATTTTTTAAATTTATTTGTTGAAAAATTATGCAATGTTTAACAAGCATCGATTTATTCTATTTTTTCCCTAAATTTGAATTTTTATTTTAAACAGTTTTTATGATTGACACCAACAACAATTGGATCGTGTAGTAGAACACTTCAAAAAATAACCCTAAATTTTACTAAACATTTTGAAAGCCAGAAACAGTTCAAAAACTGAATAGGACTTAAAAAAACCCTGCCTGTAAACGGAAGGTGGGGAAAAGAAGTGTGTAAACGAAGGTTTCAGAAGATTTAAAGGTTTCTGATTTCGATCAGGGAATTTTGGAAAATAATTATCATTCTTACTTGGGACAGAGAATTTTGTAAAATAATTATAATTCTGAATTTGAACAGTTTTTTAGAATTAAATTCCCCTCTTTAAAATAAAATTGAAATTATTTTCCAAAATGCCCTTTCCATTTTCCCTGCTCCAAGTCAAGTAGTATAATTCTTTGAAAAAATTCCTTCCCTGAAGTGTAAATTATAATTCTTTACGAAAATTCGTCCTTCCCCGTTCCGAGTCGCGATTACAATATTATTTCCAAAAATTCACTGTTCCAACACAGAATTATATACTACTGTGATTAAATTGAAAGGTGAATTTAAAAATTTTAAATTTAAACTTCCTGGAATTTTCGAAGCTGACATTTTTTTCCATAAGTTGGTAGTACTGTTAGTGACATCTGTGCCCAATTTCACATCAAAATATTCATTAGTGTTTGAGTTACGCTTTTTTTTGTGAGGTATTAAAATTTAATTCTGGGATTTTTACAATGTCTTTATTTATTTCGAACAAAGAAGTTGCCTTAAATTCTGTTTGCGGAATGAATTTTAGGCTGCGGAAATGTTGAGGATGCTGCAGAAAGGATTTGGGGATCAGTCTCTGTCTTCAAAGAAGGTTTACAAGTGGTACAATAAGTTCAAGTGCAACTTCTTTGTTCAATGAATAAAGAAGTAGTATGTTTAAAATATTTTTCTAATAAAATTCTGTGATTCTTTTTAAAAAACCCCTTTTAATATATTATAATTTAAATTTTTTTCCAAAATATCCTGTTCACGTTGAAAATTACTTGGTTCAAGACAACATTATGTTTCGTTTCGCAAGTATCTGTTCCAAGCCACAATTATATTTATTTACTATACTTTCCGTTATGATTCATAAATAAAGTAATTTTTAATTGATAAAATTCTGACTTAGAGCAGGGATTCATATAGTAAATTCCCATTTCATAAATGAGCACTGAAAATATTTTTCGAAATATATTGTTACATCTAAAAAGTTATCGATTCCAAGACGAAATTATAATTCTTAAAAATAATTGCCTATACCAAGTCACAATTAAATTCATTTACAAAATCTGTTCCAAGTGAGAATTATATTTTTTTACCAAATTTTCTATTATAATTGAGAAATATAGTAACTTACTTTTTCTATAATCTCGAAAAGGAAGGTTTCCAAATTGAGACAAATTCTGACTCGGAACAGGCATGATTTTCAAATTCCCAACTTCTAACTCAGAATTACAATTCGTTTTCCAGCTTCCCATTCCATGTCAACAACTACATGTTCAAAGTCAAATTATAATTTATTAAGGAAACTCGCTGCCCGAAAGTCGAGATTAACATCCTTTATGGGAATTCCCTCTCTCCCAATTATAAAAAATATTTTTATTTACTGAAATGCCCTGTCCCAAACTCACAATTATAATTCTTAACGGAAATTTTATGTCCAGAAGTAAAAAATACAATTCTTGACGGAAATTACATCTCTGAAATTGAAAATTATATTTCCTCACTGGAAATCTATTGTGCTACTGAGAATTATAGTACTTTTAAGAAGTTTCCTGTCTAAAGTCAAAATCATAATTCTTTATTGAAATACCATGTCCCAACTTAGAATTATAATACTTTTCCAAGATAAAAATTCCGGTCACTGAATCACATTCCCGGTCATTTCCCGTTTTTTCCACACATTTCAAGCAAGTTTAAAAGAGAAAATAGAATAGTGTAAGGTCATTCAAAAACTGAACATTAACGAATATGGTTGAAGTTTCAGGCGTTTGGTCTGAAGAATTTTCTATTTGTTTGCACAACAAAATTAAATTCTTAGTGCAAAAAAACACATACACACACTAGACGTATGAAACGAACGTTAACGAAGGTTAACGAACGAAACGGTCGAAACTTTCTCAATTTACATTCTGAGTACTACAGCTTGGTGATTTCAGAGCCGCGGATATTTGTTGAATTACGGAGTCGGAAGTTGAAACGGATGACCAGGCAACTAGTTCGAGCATAGTTTCGGGATGCAAGAGTGTTGGGAATCAGGCAGCAAAAATTTCTACCGGTCGTGTGATTCTACATCTGAATATCCTCACACAGAAACCTCCTCTAACCAGCCATTAACGACAAGAATTCATTTTACATTTTTAATTAAATTCTTCAATTAATAAGGCTGCACGAAAAAATCCATCAAGATAATACTAACGGCCTTCTAGTAACTGACCCGTTGGAGTCGCGATTTTCTGTACCTGAAATTCTATAAAGGTATTAGTTTCATACTTGCTAATTAAGGGATTAACACGGTTCAGTAGTCCACTTTAGATTTAAAGAAGGAAATTGTTTCCGGAAAAAATGTGATTAAAAGCAGATTCCGTTTATTGTTAACAATTTTTTTAGTTTAAAAACAATTTTTTAGCTGCTTTTGAAAAAAACTGTTGTACATTTCAGCACTTTCTAATGGTGAAAATAGACCATAAAGAAGAGAAACTGAGGCAAAACTTCTCTGTCTTCGCCAAAAAATCTGTTTTGATTGAAAAATCGACTATTTTGTTCAAAATTCAACAAAAATTGGTTGAGAATTTTTGTTTCTTGAGTAAAAAATCATCTTTTGGTCGAAAATGAATTTTTTTAAATTCTTTCATGTTGTTGATGATACATCATTTTGAGTTGAAAATTCAACTATTAAATTAAAAATTCACTCTTTGTTGATAATTCATCTTTTTTTGTAGAAAAGTCCACTAATTGGTTAAAAGATGAAATACATAGTTTATTCAACATTTATTTTGTTGACTGAAGATTCATCATTTTAATTGAAACTTCATATTTTCTGGTAGGCAGTTAATATTCCTCATTGAAAATGAATCTTTTTGGTTCATAATTCGTCTTGGAATGTTTAAAAATAAATTTAATACAATATCAATCATATTGGTATGTGCATAAAGATATGTTTTATTTGCAACTACAGGATTCATTTATCTTTCGAGTTTAGTTTCGCGACTAAATCGTTAGCTACAAAAAGAATCTCTTTCCAAGCGTCTCGTTTTCAAATGCATGAGATTTCTGTATATGATTCTTAAAACAATGAATCGAAACCTTGTAAAAAAAAGGACGAAAAGAAAATCCTCGATTTTGGGTGTTCCAGGGGATTTTTCAAATATAAGGGCGATGAATGGGAAAATAAGAAAAAAGGGAATTTAATTAGAAATGAGGACGGGCTGTCTTCCCTGATAATAACTAAAAAATGTCTAAAACATAATTAAATTCTTCTCCGTAATTTGCTTGGAAATTTTTTAGAGATGCATCTCTCCACCCTCGGAAACTGTACCGAGTCACTAAAAAAATATGAGCAGACTCCCTCAATGAAAAATTCCATACCTATTCCGTGTTTGGCTTGCAAGTTTTTTTTAGCCGAAAAAAGTTTCCTCTTCGAAAGGGTAGAATTAGGTTAGAACACTCGAACGTCAAGCTGGGCATTTTTTATTGAGGCTAGATAGTACTCGAGTACCGACAACTCTATTTTCATAACGTCCAGTCCGGTGCGCTCGTGCCTCTACCCCTTTCCCAATCCTTTGAAAATAGGGGGTTGGGTTATGCAAATATGCGAAACTGCAGCGTTGGCAAAATTCCGCAGATTATGCAGAGCGCCAAGCAGACAAGGGTGGTGTTTACGCGAGGAAAGAGGGGCACTGAAGGGTGCACCTCACTTGCGTTTTATCCCATGTTACGTAGAAACAGAAACCCATTCATCATCTCAACTAACGTGAAATGGCTCTATTTGACTTTTACCTAGATGTGTACAACCCGACGTTGGTAAAAAAAATCTTTTTCTCGTAGAAATTTTCATTAACGCTCTCATTATTTTTTCGGGAAAATTTTACGTCACCACCGTACATGAGAACATTATTGCAGGGCGTTGCATCTTTTCTGGAGGCTGCCAGCGAGTCACTAAAAAAAGAAGAAACTTTTAGTGCTAGGCCAATTTTTTAATTTAAAATTATTGCGGAAGTCATTATGGTTACGTTGAATTGACATCAACACAAACATGCGATCACCAAGAATGTTTTTTTTTAGTTTGCATCTTGGAGGTCTCTGAAAACTATTTTTTGATAAAAATAAAAATTTCGACAGAACCACTTTAGAAAAAAATCCATTTTTAATTCATAAAAATCGAAATACCCTATTTTTCTTGAAAATTAGGCGAATTATAAATTTTAATCTCACTTCATTTTAATGAAAAACTTGGTTTTTTCATACTAAGAGGCAGGAGTTTCCTTTTTTATTATTTTATACAGGGTAAAAACAATATCAGGTAGAATATTACTTTTTAATTAATTGAAGATAAAAATTTAATATAAAGAACAAGAAATGAGAAAGGCATTTTTTCGAAAAAGTGAGCAGATAAAATTATTCGGTTCATGATTACAATACAGTAAAACATAATTTCGAAATTTTAGCAAAACTATTTAATTATCCGAAAATTGAGACACTCGTTGTACTCGGAAATGATAAACGCCACGGAAAAATATTCTACTTTAAAAAAAGATTGATACCTATTGATAATTTTTCGCGAAAGTAAAAATTAAGTAAGAAATTAGGTTTAAAATGAAGTTATAAATATTTATTGATAATGAGAAGAATTTGAAACAAGTGGGAATTAGAACTGAACTATTGTGATAAACGATTTACGAAATGTTTGAAAATGTATGGCCTATTCTTAAGTCTCAGGCAGTCAAGTTTCGAAGAAATTTTTTTCGCGTACTCTGTCGTTTAATTGATAAAGAAATAAAATGACTTCGCGTGTCGCGCGACGTTTAATCTCGCTAAAATTTTGAAGCTGTTTTGTTGAATCGGTAATGTCCAATTTGAATGCTTGGGAGAGTTCAGGGTGTTCAACAACGACCAAAGTATTATTTTCCCCATGCCGGTGATCAGTGAGGCGATAAAGTTAATAACTTTATAGAAACATGTAGCTACATAACGACTTATCAGATTTTGCATATCAACGGCCGGTAGAGAGTGAGCGTGTTGACACGAAAGTGGGAAATAAAAGCGGCGAGTTTATGGTCGAACACCAACCCGCTCGTTTCGCTAAAATCATAAATCAAGGGGATCGGCCAGGTGCAGCTTACGTCGTTATAGCAGCGCCCATCATGACTTTCGTCTTCGGGAATTTTGGGAATTTCATAAATTTCCTCGGAACTTAGGCAACCACCAGTCTCATTAAACATCCACCGTCTTTGCCGGAATACTCAAGAGTAATGTGCTCAGCAATTGAACATTCCGATCTCACTTTCTAGCGCGATAACGGGTCTCTTCGTGAGCAAAGTAGAGCTTTATTTCGACATTTTTTTTAGTTTTAATAATAAATGCTAACTTTTCAAATCAGAAATTGCTCAGGTGCACGGTAGAAAACTTTCTTGACAAATTACCGCACTTTTTCCAAAGTGGTGGATGTGAGAAAATTTTGGTAAATGAACAATAAATGTTTGTTAAAACAACTAGAACTGTTCCAAAATAATTAAGGAACTTGTAATAAGTATGGAATGTCGATATTTTCGCTTAAAAAATCAAATAAAATAAGAACTATATAGTTCTTCTGAATGAATTTGTGTTATTCCTGAAAGCTGAGAATTGTGGTTCTCACTCGCCAAGAATTTCCGAACTCTAAAATGATTTGAAATACAAAGTCGCAGCGGCGCACCACGCAGCTGTGATACCAGTTTTTTATGTAGATGCACACTGCACAAATTACACTGCTTTTTAATTCTTGAAAATTAAAACCAACGCATAAACTTTTTCGTTGCTTTCTAAAAATCATTTTAAATTCCCAAAACATAAAGATTTTTTTAATAAAAATATTTTCAAATTGGAACTTAAATACCAGTTTAAGTAAGCTAATCAATTATCTTATATTAATGTATAAACTGAATTTAATTTTATGCAATACAAATATACTTTTTTCAAAGTCCAAAACTGGAAGGAAATATTTGTATGCTAAAAAATGGATCCTGTTTTCCTGAAATAAACCGAGAAACCCAAATTTGTAATCGGAATTGGAAATATTAACAAAAAAATGTTCCAAATCCAATACACAGAGAAAAATGGATGTTCAAATGTAACATCTAGATGTTCAGGATTAACATATTTTATGTTTAACTATAGG
>JAAAKG020136353.1:0-13228 GCA_010014905.2 Druon quercuslanigerum
CGGCCTTTCGAAATCAGAAGAGGAGAAGTTGGTTGCGCGCGCAATTATAGTCGTGCTACGCTACCACCTCTTCGCAAACACTTTACACGAGCTTTGATTGTGTGCGAAGGTAACTCGTTTCAAATATGGGATCACTGCGCTGGGCCGCAGCGGCCTGGTGCTCTGCGGCCGCAAAACCGGTTCCGATTTGAGGCTTCTTTTTGTGTGTAAGGGATCGTTTTATGTTCGAAAATGTTTCGTTTTTAGCTGTTTCTTCAGGTAAGTGACAAAATTTTATGAACTTAGAAGAAAGTAACATTTTAAAATTATTGTCGCAAAATGGAGGGCATATTAGTTATTTCTGACCCATTAAACCGTGAAAATCATATGCATGTCGAAAAATGAAATTCTAGAACATTTTTCATAAAGACAATTGTTTAAACAAAATTTTAGTAAAATAATAGTAACAAATTTGAAATCAGTGACATCGAAAGGTATGGAAAGTATACACATCTTGCAAAATATGTAATTTTGTTCTCTACCCCGGCTAATCAATAACCTTTGTGGGGGGTAGGAACTAGGGCAACGGGGCGGTGTGCCGGGCCACGAGAGTATGACGTAAGACGTGGTACCAAAGGCATGACGAAAGTCGCCCGAGGTTTCGGGGCGGTGTCGTGGCGTGAGCGTGGCACGTCTATTCGCGTATGGCTGCCCGTACAGGTAACAGTCGCCGGCGTCCCTCGGTGGACGGCTTCCGGCGGTCGGCACGCTTACGAGCTTCTTGTGCAAGCCACAGGTCCAAACGGCTCATATCCGTTGGTACATTTCGTTGGCTGGACGAAGGGGGCAGCTGAACCCTCTTAGCCTTGTCGCTTATGAACAGGCTCCACGCTGTTGCACCATCCATGGGACTGGTAGCGCTGGAGCCTTTATGGGGATGAAAATTGCCGATTTCAATTTCCTCCCGTTACTCCTTCTGTCTTCTCCTCTCTCCTTCTCTCTCCACTCGGCGAACCTGTCTATCCTTGTCGAGGTAGCACCTCCGGCCTACCTCGTCGCGCACTTTTCGGGGATGACACACACGTCCCCTGCTTCCTATGTCGGCAGTATTCCCCTCTGTCAAGGCAGCACCTCGGCCAGGCCTTGACCCCCGTTGTCGATGGCGTGAGACAGCTCCTAAGGCCTGTCTTTATTCCCGCGTTGGGCGACACGAGACGGCTACCCCGGCCTGTCTCGGCTCCGACGATGGTCGGCACTGCTGTGAGACGGCTACCCCGGCCTGTCTCGACTCCCCCGATGCTCGGTATTGCTGTGAGACAACTACCCCGGCCGGTACCTGTGGGCCGTAGCTGGCCCCAAAGAGGTGACACGCGGGACGGCTATCCTGGTCTGTCCGGCGGGTGATAAGGACGCTGTTTTTTTGATGATTGGACAGCGCGTTTCCACTCAGGAGTGCTGTTCACCGTCGGCTAGGCACAGCGCACGCTAAAAAAAATCGAAGCGACGGTGGCAGAGGGCCTGACGGAGCACGACGACACCACACTGTTTACTAACACCGTCACTTTTACTTCTCCGAATCGGCACGAAGCGGCTACAGTTTTCGCACGAGAGCACAAAAGGGAGATCTCTAAGAAGGGAAAGAACACTGGGGAGAGTACACGGCTCGAACACTGGGCTCGAGGAAGAAAAGAAACTGGGATTTGTGTCAAAAGAAATGGTGTTTATTTGCGTTGGTACACGAAGAAAAGGAGCGCGTATTGTTCTCCTGAAATTTCGAAAATCGAATGACGCTTCCGAGTCGCTCCCGACTCTCGCTAGCTGTCGAGCGGCGTCTCGAGGCGGTGGGACAGCTTTCGAGTCCCGCGATTGGCTTCGAGAACGTCAACGAAGTCGCAACCAAGCGGAGGGGGTCGTCAGTTAGGCCCGCCTGCCTCGACCGTCCGCGCGTCAACTCTACACTAACTGTAAACTAATGTTTCTTAAGATAACTTTAATTAGTAATTAAAAATACTTATAATTAAGTAAAAATCATGAAACTTAAATCTATGCCTAAAATCTACCCCAGCTTCATTTTACCGAAGGAACGGAGAAGCTGAGACAAATAGAACGATAGTTGGATTTGTTTATTATTAATTATTAATTATTACTCGAAAATTTTTAGTTTATTTATTAAATTTCCAATGATTCTTCTTTCCCAGGCTACTTAATTAGTTTATATGGTAAAAGCTAACCGTATTTATCTAAATTCTTTACCTCTTTGCTTATATTTACAAGGCAAGCTTTTGATGTACGTGTACACAATTGACTTGGGTACACGTACATCAATTAAAGTATTTTCATTACTTAGTTTGATCACAGGGGGGTGGGGAAAGCGGGTGTAAAATTAGGTTTCTTTAATTTAAACAGCTTGAAATCGTATTTATTTTAATTGAGAATTTGAAAAGTATTCGGTCCGAGCACAGGTTGAGCTCCCCGGAGGCAGTCTTTTCGTGCGCCTGAATGCGAAAGAAAGAGAGAGAAGATAGAGGAAAAGGAAGAGGACAGGTTGCGCGCAGGAGTGAGAGAGATGGAGAAGCGCTGGCGTACGTGACTGACTTGCGGTCTATGTTTTCGTTTCAGCTGGCAGCAAGGCCGTTTGCTTTCTAACAGCTATTACCTGGCCCTCTGGAAAGAGTACCGTTACTCGGGCGATTGTTTGGCTGGGTGACTCACTTAAAGGTGAAAGCAAACTCGTCGTTGTGAAGCTGTGAAATCGTCAAGTGGTCACGTAGGATCTTCGCTCAATTTGCGTTTAGAAAATTGAGTGGAGATCGAGTGGCCCCTTGCGTTGATTTCCCAGTCGTACTCAACTAGTTTATTTGACACATAACAATCCCACCCCTACCCGGATAGAATTTGCTCACCCTTTTTGTGAGTTAAAAAAACTTCCTACTTCTTATCTTACTAGGTTGACCTAGGCTAAATTGTCTTTACAAGAATGCCTTTCGCTGGCTAAGCTAAATTGTTTTGCAGCAGCCCTCGCACCTTAACTATTTACAAGCGGCAGGGTGCCTTGCGGCAGCACTTAACCTAACTCTAATGCCTTCCGGCAGTTATACTCTATTCACAAGTAACGGCGCCTCTGCTGAGGTGCGTAAGCTCGCGCGTCGCGGTATGCGACCGGCGAGCGGGGTCGTAGGTGATAACGCCCGCTGGAGTTATCTTCTTCATCCTCTTCGTCCTGATCCGCTGCAGGGTATGTGTCCCTCGTAGCCTCGGTCTGTCGCGCCCGGCTGGGTCAATTCTTTCCCCCGGCCCGTCCTTGTTTCTGACGGGCCCGTCGCTGTTTGGATGAGACGAGCTGCCATCATCCGACTCCTCCCCATCGACGGCTACGACGGGGTTGACGTTCGTACGCTCTTCGCCGACGCTTTCGGCAATTCCTCCGCCGACGCTTTCAGCCGTTTCTCCGCCGACGCTTTTGGCTATTTCTGCGTTTTGTAGGAGCGGCTGTTCGCCGGCTCCCTCGATGGTTGGAGCTTGGTCGATTGGTGCTGCCTTTTCTGGAGTAGGAGCTGCCACCAATGTGCTCCCGTGCACCTTCTGTGCCAAGTTATCCATCCAAATCTAGTATACCTCTCCAGAGACGTGGTCAAGGACCTGGAAGGGGCCAATCCGGGCTGGGGCCAGTTTTGCGTTGTAACTGGCGGATTTGTCGGAAAGTCGATGATTTGGGGCGTAAACCCAATCTCCGGAAAAGAAGCTAGGTTGGCTGTGTGTAGCCGCGTATCGGACTTGATACTCCGCTTGCTTCCTCCAGGCCTCGTGCTCTCGTTCGTCGTTCCCCTCGGTTGGCGGTACGTTGTTGTGTTCAGGCTTCAGTTCCCACTCCCCTGGACGGAGTATGTTTCGACCCATCAGGAGGTACCTGGGAGTAAAACCTGTTGCCGCGTTTCTGCGTCTGCTTAATGCGAAGAGTAAATCGGGTAAATGTTTGTCCCAGGTTTTCTGGTTACCCTGAGACAAACGTAACCGAAGCCTCTTTTTGACCTCTTGATTGCGTCTTTCGGTGGATTTGTGCGGGGGTGACAGACCGGCGTGGTCCACAATTCACACCCCTATCTACGGCTTGTCTCGGCCCATGCATGGCCGCTAAATTGTGGTTTGTTGTCGGACAAGACTCGACGAGGATAGCCATAACAGCTACAAATCTCTTCCTCTATTATTTTAATTATTTTTGGGGCGTCTGATGCCCTGTGGGGAAAAGCTTCTACCCTGCGGGTAAGAAGATCGGTCACGACCAGAATGAAACGGTGACCCTGATTGGTGCGTGGGTACGGTCCCATCAAATCAACAGCGACCGTATCCCATGCGCGACACGTAGCGTCGGATCTCCCTGGTCATCCCTGGCCAATAAAAATGTTCTCTGATGGCCCTGGTTGTTTCCTCGATCCATGGATGGCCGGCAATGGCGGCGTCGTGATACTCTCATATCACATTCGGACGTAGTTTCACGGGGACTAACAATCTCCACTCGTTCGCGACGTCGCAGCACCACCACCCATTATCGGCAAGCTTATGCCGCTGCAGGAACTCGAGGTCTTCGGCCGAATGATTTTGCGCGTTTTGTAGCGTATAAGATCGGTCCATACTGCGTGCGATCTCTTCATCTGCTAGCTGGGCTTCTATAACCTCTTGGAGGAGTGTCGTTCGCGCCAGTGCGCTATGAACGGGCACTGGCATTTGGTCCATGTCGGACTCACCCGGGGACAGTTCATGAGGGTTAGGGTGCCTGGAAAGGACGTCAAGCAGGTCATTTTCCTTACCGGCAACGCGCTCGACGGTTTGCGGAAAGCGACTCAAAAAAAGGTCCCACCTCGCCAGATTGTCGCGAGTGTCTTTTTGCCGTTCCAGTCATGAAAAAGGAAAGGACGGTATCTTTTGATGGCCCAGACTATTGCAAGGCATTCTTGCTCATTGCAATGATATCTGGACTCTGTGGGCGAGAATTTTTCACTCGCAAAAGAAATGATTCGGCGTTTGCCGTCTGTCTCGTCTTGCATCAAGACGGCTCCCATGTGTCGAGCACTAGCGTCCGTTTAAAGGACAAATCTTAAATTTGGATCGGGTCTACTGAGCGTGATGGGTTTAGGAACGCGGCCTTGGCCGCTTCAAAGTGAGCGAGATTCTCCGGAGTCATCTTATAGGGTCGCTTTGCTGACATCATGTCAGAAAAAGGGGCAAGAATGATTATAGAATTAGGTATATATTTATTGACCCATTTGCATATCCCTAAAAATGACCTCATCTCCTTTCGAGCCCGTGGGGGTGTGGCATTTTTTATAGCCTCCACATGCCCCGTTTACGCCGAGTTTCCGTCGGTGCTTATGACGTAGCCCAGATAGGGCAGGGTGGTTTGACCAAAACTGCACTTGGCCGGTGCAACTGTGAGCCCATAAATAGCTAATCGCTCTAAAACTAGTGATAAATGCAGCAAGTGTTCGTTCCATGTTCTAGAATAGACTACAATGTCGTCGAGGTATGCTATTGCGTGCATACCCCATTGTTCGGCTAACACTTGCCGCATTAAGTTTTAAAATGTCCCGGGAGCGTTTTTGAGCCCGAACGGCATAACGCGGAATTGGGATTGGCCTCCACCGGGGGTTGAGAAGGCGGTATACTGACGTGAACACGGCGACATAGGTACTTGCCAGTACCCGCTCTTCAAATCAAGGGTCGAAAATATCTTTGCCGTGCCGAGATCTTTTAATGTTTCGTGGATTCGGGGCAAACATTGTGGGTCATCCACGGTCATACCGTTCAAGCGACGGTAATCTATGCAAAAATGGTAATCACCGTCTTTCTTATCAGCGATCACAGTGACCGAGCTAGAGGGGGAGGTAGTCGGCTCGATGATCCCATCGCGGAACATTTCTTGAACTTGAACGTCGATAGACTGTCGTTTTTTATCGGAGTAACGACGAGGGGCCTCTCGAAATGGTTGTCCATCCTTTAGGACGATGGTGTGCTGCACGCTAGCCAGCGTTTGTTTCAGCCTTCCTCCCGCGTGAAACAACGACGAGTGCAGTGCGATGAACTTGCGGAACTCCTTTTACTGTTCAAGTGGAAAATTGTTCTGAACCGTAATCTCCTCTGTGGGGGAGGCAAGCTCATGGGCAGGGGGGAGGGAGCTTAAGTACATCCTCTGTCGTCCCTAGGTGCCGACGAAGATGCAATCCGCTACGTGGTCGTGGATTACTTTATGATCTTTAAGCCACGGTCGGCCGAGTATCATCTCCGCTCGTAACTCTGGGCTGACATAGAATGTCCCAGGGTAATCAAACTCTTGTAAGGTGGGCTGCAGACGCATGGTTCCATTCAATTTTATGGTTGCCCCCACGGCAGCAAGTAATGCATGGGGGGGAGAGGGGGTACAGCTTCGTAGCTCGAATGGGGTGAGTGTCGCCTGATTAATAAAATTCTCCGATGCTAACGTGTCGATCTTGGCAATTATCTCTCTTATCCCTAAAAGTACTCTGACCCGTGGCAGGCTACCGAGATCCGTGGATACCGCACTTAAGATTGGGGTGCGCTCTGAGGTACCGGGTCGGCAGGGGCACTAGCCTCGGCCGCCCGGTCTCTCCAGTTTTCTGGAGTGGCGTTGCTCTGGCGAGCTCTTATAACGGGACACTCCCGATGGAAATGGCGTCTCGGGCAGTAGTGACACTGAAGCGGGGGCTTGGCAGCTGGAGTTTGTTCCGCTTCGCTGCTTAGCTGGGAGGTACCTCGTGCAGGCACTTCGTGTGCTGCCTTGCGCGGGTTCTCCTCCCCCAATTTGTTCTCTACCCCGGTTAATCAATAACCTTTGTGGGGGGTAGGAACTAAGGTAACAGGGCGTTGTGCCGGGCCACGAGAATACGGCGTAAGACGTGATACTAAGGCGTGATGAAAGCCGCCCGAGATTTCGGGGCGGCGTCGTGGCGCGAGCGTGGCACGTTCATTTATGTGTTGCTGCCCGTACAGGGAACAAATGGCCGGCGTCACTGGGTGGACAGTTTCTGGCGGTCGGCACGCTTACGGGCTTCTTCTTCTCCTTCTGCTGTCGGACGGTGGCGAGGCGAGCCTCCTCGCTTGTCCGGCGGGCGACGGCACGCCGGGCTTCTTCCCGCTCTTCTCTCTGTCTCCTTCTCTCTCTCTCTTTCCTCCCGGCGAGCCTGCCGATTCTCTTCGAGGTGGCACCTCCGGCCTACCTCGTCGTTCTCCGTTCGGGGACGACACACACGTCCCTTGAGTCCGCTGTCACCGAAATTGTCACCGGTCAAGGCGGCACCTCGGCCCGGCTTAGACCCCCGTTTATGGTGACGTGAGACGGCTTCCAAGGCCTGTCCCGAATCCCGCGATTGTGGACGCGAGATGGCTCCATTAATTATTACACGAAAAATTTTAGTTTATTTATTAAATTTCCTTATATAATTTTGCTTATATTTACAAGGCAAGTTTCCGTGTCTTTCCTTCTTTCCGTGCGCCAGAACGCGAAAGAAGGAGAGAGAAGATAGAGGAAAAGCAAGAGGAGAGGTTGCGGGCAGGAGTGAGATAGATGGAGAACCGCTGGCGTACGTGACTGACTTTCGGCCCATTTTTTCGTTTCAGCTGTCAGCAAGTCCGTTTGCTTGCCAACAGCTATTATCTGGCCCTCCGGAAAGAGTATCATTACTCGGGCTATTGTTTGCCTGGGTGACTCACTCAAAGGGGAAAGCAAACTCGTCGTTGTGAAGCTGTGAAATCGTCAAGTGGTCACATAGGATCTTCGCTCAATTTGCTTTTAGAAAATTGAGTGTAGATCGAGTAGCCCCTTGCGTTCATTTTCCAGTCGTTTTCAAATAGTTCATTTGACACAAAACAATTTGTTATAAAAGTTTGTTCATAAAAATTGTTTAAACAAATTAATTTTGCAACTTGGAGGGCATATTCGTTATTTATGACCCTTTAAAACATAAAAATCATATACATGTTGAAAAAAATTCAATTTTGAAACTTTTTTCATAAAAAGAATTGTTTGACTGGACGCCATTGTTCAATACACAACAGCACTTTTCAAGCCAACAAGGTAGAAATCCCCCTTAATTGGTCCGAATTTCTAAGTAAAATCGTAAAATCAGAAGTTATTTTCAAAACATTATAACCATTGAAATACAATTATAGCTTACAGATTACTTTTTTTACGCCCTTTCGTTTGGAAATTCGATTAGAACGCATTTCTTTAATTTTTAATTAATATCACTAAGTTTGCTTAAGATATTTAATAAATCGATTGAGATTATGGAAATTTTTTTATTGGATACTTGCATAAATAACAATTATTGGTTATAAAAAAAACTTCTTCGTTTTCAATTTACTTCCTAAACTCTGCAAAATTTAAGGAAAAGTATTTTTTTATAAAATTGATAGTTTATTCGAAGCTATAAGAAACAACCATAAGAAAGTTTTATTTTTAAAATTAAAATAACGTTATTTAAAGAAGTTTATTTAAAAAATTATGATTCTGTACGACATTTATTACCTAAATATAGTATATTTGGGTCGACTAAATGCATTTCTACAAAATTTTAAACAATTTAAGACTATATACATGTTAATCTTGATTTTTTCAAGTGTTCAGCAAACCTAAAGCCAAAAACTCGTCAAATTCCTTTTTATGGCATTGAACACTTTTCACTAAAAACAAAAATAGCGAAAAGAAACCGATTCATCACTGTTTCGATTTTTCAACGACTTTTCCTGGGTAATTTGCTCGCCGAGAAAGCTTCGCAGCTCAATTCGATGATACGCAAATCTGAATCAATATAAAGAATCAAAGGACTGTTACATTATTGGACCTTTTCTGTTGCATTAATAGAATCCAATAAGTAAATGTAGTTGCGTTTACTCAAAAGTTCATTATTTTTTATTAAAAATTCTGCTGTTTTATTGTTTTTTTGGAAATTCATAGTAGATAAATACTAATTCCATTAGTCGAAATATTTCCTAATTTCATATTGAAAAACTATTGATTCCTTATAAAAATATATAAATACATTAAGAGCGGAAAATCATTAAAATTAGGTTTTAGAAATGGGAAATGTAATAAGTACAAAAGTTTAATAAAAGAACGCGATGTTTTAAAATAAACTTTATTAAAACAATGAGTAAGCAATATTGTGAAACTTGTGAACAGTGTTAACGACGAAATAACTTGTATGTGAGTTACTGCTTTAAAATGGAAATGTTTAGTAATTGATTAGGAAGTGAAACTTAAATCAATAGAAGAATAGTTAATATTTTATGTTATTGCATTACTAGAAAAAATGTAAATTTTTTACTATCCCATTAGGTATTGCAATTTACAAATATTACTATTTCATTACCCAAAAACAAGTTTACTAATTCAATTAATAAAATGTTTACGAATTCAGATTTATATAAGGGATGGGTGAGGTGGCATGTATTTCGAAATTTCAGGTCAAACGCCCGAAATTGCTGCACTACTAAGCTGGACTGGAAAATTGATTTATCGCGATTGGCTGAAGTTTTAACCCCGCTGGTTTTTTAATTTGTGGAAACAAAATTTTTTAAATTTTAGGAAGACGAAATTAATATTATTATAATAAGTGAATAAATAATAGAATTATATACATTGCCGTATTTTATTTATGTTTCGTCAATGAGTAAAGTAATCTGCTGGCATCAACAGACAGTTTATATTTTTTTCCAAGTTCACAGCAAAATTTTCTAAAAAATTAAAATCAACTTGTATTTCATATCACATTTCCAAATTTTATGTAATTTATTTATTTTTAAATCAAATATTTTGTTAGTACTTAAAAATCCCACCTAACACATTTGGGACAAAAAAATCTGCCAAGTACGACTATATAAATTTATGAAGTCGAAGTTGGTCGAGTAATTTTGTAAAAAATATTCATAATTACATATATAATTAATCCTTTTTGTAAAGTGTCTTGCAGTATTTATAAAGAAAATTCCTAATGATGTATTCTACGTACAATCAATCTCAAAAGTCGCAAATCTTTAAAGGTTTTATAAAAAAGAATAGATCTATTATTGATTTCCGGAATTTTTGACGGAAGCTTCTGAGTGTACTTTAAAAAATAATTTAGGTTAAAATTGTTTATTTAACAATAGTTATTTAGAGTTCCAGATTTTTATTTCTCTTTAGGGAAAGGGTACAATTCTTATTTATTTCTAATGTGATGGCCTCATTTTATTCTTTGAAGGATTCTCTACAATTATATTTGGGAGGTGTTAATTAAAATTTAAGCTATGACTGCTTATAACAATAATTTAAGAACTTTATGTTAATTTTAGTAATATTCAGAATAAGTTCATATATTTTACTATTTTTTAATAAATTTAATAAACAAATGCATTATTCGGGCATTTAACGCTGAAAGTCGAAGGAACTGCGCACGAGCTGTTGATTTCAATCCATTAAATTAATAGGAGCTAGTTAGTCGTTCACGCTTGTTAAAAGACGAATAGTTTACAACCTGAAACAATTTTGGCGTATGCGAATTAGCTTATTAACTCTAAGAGAGAAACTTTTTTTCGGCTCGTGGGTGTCCCGACTTTTCATATGTCATAGAATTTATTTCTAATAATTATTAAATGTATTGTTAAATTATTCTTTGTATTCAAACCCTCGTGTGTTCGCCAACTGTAAGTAATGAATGAAAAAAAGAACTTTTTTTCTGAAATTAAAAGGACTGACTATGAAACAATGAAACTTCGGCGATTGCAACAATTTTCCTATTATTGACGAGCCCCGGGAACATCAAATAGAAAAATTTGCCGTTTTTTTCGTCATATTTATTTATTTATAAATAAATTGAAAAACAAAATTAAAAATAAGGCTCGACAACTTTCTTTGAAATTTTATCGGCTTTAAAAAAAACATCTAAATCGGTCCACAGGTTCAGCCGGAATCGTATTTGGAACTAAAAAATGTACTTCTTCCCCACTGTGCACTGGCAAACTCTGAAAGTCCTCTCCAGTTCTATAGTCCGATTAGAACCCTATTTCAAAAGGTTTCGGGCAAATCAGCAAATACAATTTGATGAGAAATGTAATACGTGTACGATAGCTAACGATAACGTATTGAAAATATAAAAAATGAATGCCATGAAAATAAAGTAAGGGTAAATCTAATTGGTTTTTAGTGTTTATTCAGGAATATGACACACATTTCTCATGTATAATGTTTTCAGTTACTATATTTATAGTTCATTTGTTTCTCGATATAAAATTAATTTGTTTGTTTGATCCTGATATTTTAACTGTTCTGCCTGATCGGCTCCTTGACCTACGTTGTTGGCGTTCTTGCGCAGGTGTTTGGCTTTCTTGCAGCGGTGAGTTGACTTCTTGCCCTAGTAGTTGGCCTTGTTGCGTAGATGTTTGGGAGTGTTTCACAGATGTTTCGGCTTCTTGCACAGGTGTTTGGCTTTGATGCAGCGGTGCTTTGCCTGGTTGCCCTAGTAGTTGGCCTTGTTGCGTAGATGTTTGGGAGTGTTCCACAGATGCTTGGGCTTCTTGCACAGGTGGTTCGACTTGTTGCACCGGCCGTTGAACTTGTTGCGTCAATCGTGGACTTTGTTGAAGTTGGGCCTGGTTTGTTGATGACGGTAGCTCCTTGAGTGTGATTTTCGTGGAAGATCTTCCTCGAGTATATTTTATATGTTTCCTAAGAAGACCTTCTGAATCCATGGTATAATGTATTCGCTTAGATGCAGTATCCGGGATATTTATTTTAATTTCAGGAAATATGGGAGCTCGAGATGGACGAGAATTCGCATCATTCAGCGCTTGATTGTTATTATTATTATTATTTCCTTCAGAGTTACTCGGTTTTGATTCTGTAAAATAATGTATATTTGTGACGATGTGGTAGATATGTAAATAATAATAAATATTAAATGGTTCAAAGCAAAGTTTGATCAAAAACCTTTTTTTCTTATTACATTGACGGCCTGGTAGATTAGAAATCTAGTAGAAAATTTCCTAGAAACTTTTTTATCAAACTTAAACTGGCTCTTTTATATAGGTTTTTGTATCAGAAAAAGTTTTTTTTATCCCTGAGGTTATTTTAAGCGAAGCAAGAAAAAATCATTCGAAGCATTCTCTCTTAAAATATTCAGGCGCCCCGAGAAAATTTAGTCCTTTAAAGAAATGGCGTTACGTAAGAAGTTTTGGTTAAAGTTAATTAAGTCTCACTGTGATTTTTTTCTAATTTCGTTCTGCAGCACTTATAGACTGTGTTTTTTATAGTAAAATATTGAAATATTGAATTGATGAAATACTGATCTTATTGCACTTACCAACATAATCCAGCAGAAAAACTGCGAGCGTAAGAAGTAGATTTTCAATAGGAATCTTCATTTTAGCTATCAAAGGATTTCCTAAGCGTGGCTGAATTCACTGGTATTTATACCGACGAATGCTAATAGCTGCCTATAAAATTGGAACATGTTACTCAAATTTACTTAAGTTTTATGGCAATGAGGTCTATTTTAGACAAGAACAGGATATGAGGATATAAGCGATAGTATTAGGAACTAAAATTACTAAAGAAATAGTCAATTTGGGAAAATATGGAAGTTGGTAGGGAGGTTTTGATGGCAACCAACTTTAACTCATTCTCTTCCTCTTTTCAGAAGAATATAACAAACATGAAATAATTAACATTTGTTTGCTATTTGCTCAATGTTTTTTAAATAGGACAGAGACGATGACTTCTAAGATTTGAGAATAAAGAGATACGAAGAAGTTGGACATACTTTTGATTCTAAAGAGAGTAAAGAGAGCTGTGAATAATGTGATGTCAATTGTTGATGCAATGTTGGTGATTAATATGAATTCGAATGTGGATTCGAATAAGTTTCCGGGTGATATGCATACAAATTCGAAAAAGAAATATTTCCAGTACATTTTTTGATCACCCTATTGTACAAATTGTAATAATGCTCAGGATACCCAAAAAGGATCCACTGCCTCCCAATAGAAACTACAAAAAAAGTAACGAGAAAACCTTTTAAAGGTTCGTTTAGTTCATTTCTAATGCAAACAAAGCACAATTTAGAAAATGCAAATTCTGATTTTTGAAAGCACGGAAAACAAATGACAGGCTAAATTGGCCATTTTGGCATGCATCATTTGAACTCTGAAAGCATTTTTCCTGGAACTTATTAAATATCACAATTTAAAATATCCGCGTTTA